>PXOE01000186.1:0-19522 GCA_003012245.1 Microcyclospora tardicrescens | reverse complement strand
CGGGGAACGTCCCTCATAAGCGTCGTAGATGCTCCTAAGGTTCGTGCTTCTTCATCTTATGTGGGGACGCGTGGGAAAAATATCGAAAATCGCCAGCAGATTCCCACCAAAACACAGGAGTTTCTCATCATTCCCCCTGTGTTTGTGTGGGATTTTTGGTAGAATGTTAATCAAGATTTAGCCGTTGAAGGGTTTTCGTAGCACTACGAACTCGCTACGGTTAATGATTGAAGCCACTTCAATTCCTTCACAAACAATAAGGAGCATTTTCATGGCTGTAATCACTGCTGTACACGCACGTCAGATTCTTGACTCACGTGGCAACCCGACCGTTGAGGTTGAGGTTCTGCTTGAAGACGGCGCATTCGGTCGCGCTGCAGTTCCCTCAGGTGCATCAACCGGTGAATGGGAAGCTGTAGAGCGTCGCGATGGCGATAAGAAGGTTTACCTGGGTAAGGGCGTTCAGGGCGCAGTTACCGCTGTTATCGAAGAAATCGCTGAAGAAATCATCGGCATCGATGCAACTGACCAGCGCGCAGTTGACTCAGCAATGATCAAGCTCGACGGCACCGACAACAAGGGCAAGCTCGGCGCAAACGCTATTCTCGGCGTTTCAATGGCAGTTGCTAAGGCAGCAGCTGAGTCAGCTGACCTGCCCCTGTACAAGTACCTCGGTGGCCCCAACGCTCACGTACTTCCCGTTCCCATGATGAACATCCTCAACGGTGGCTCACACGCTGACTCAAACGTTGATATTCAGGAATTCATGATTGCGCCGATCGGTTTCGATACCTACTCACGCGCACTGCAGGCAGGCGTTGAGGTTTACCACGCACTCAAGAGCGTTCTGCACGACCGTGGTCTGGCAACCGGTCTTGGCGATGAGGGTGGTTTCGCACCCAACCTTGAGTCAAACGCAGCAGCGCTTGACCTCATCATCGAAGCTATCAAGAAGGCTGGCTACAAGCCCGGCGAAGAAATCGCACTGGCACTTGACGTAGCGTCATCAGAATTCTTCGAAAACGGTTCATACACCTTCGAGGGCCAGAAGAAGTCAGCTGAAGAAATGTCAGCTTACTACGCTGATCTCGTAGCTAACTACCCCTTGGTTTCCATCGAGGATCCCCTGGATGAGAACGACTGGGACGGCTACAAGAAGCTCACCGCTGAGATCGGTGACAAGGTTCAGATCGTTGGCGACGACTTCTTCGTTACCAACCCCGAGCGTCTTGCTAAGGGCATCGAAAACGACTCAGCTAACGCTCTGCTCGTGAAGGTAAACCAGATCGGTTCTTTGACCGAGACCTTCGATGCTATGGAGCTTGCTCAGCGTAACGATTACCGTTGCATGGTTTCACACCGTTCAGGCGAGACCGAGGATGTCACCATTGCTGACCTCGCAGTTGCAACCAACGCAGGCCAGATTAAGACCGGTGCTCCCGCACGTTCAGAGCGCGTTGCTAAGTACAACCAGCTTCTGCGTATCGAAGAAGAACTCGGTGAGGCAGCTCAGTACGCAGGTGCTTCAGCGTTCCCTCGCTTCAAGAAGTAATTCTTCGCGATAAACGTATTAGTTTCTGACTGAAGCTAGCAGTAAATGCCCCGCATCGATATGGTGCGGGGCATTTTCGTGCGTTAGTTTGGTGGGGTGGACGCGGTACAATGGGGGTTCGTTGCGAATCTATTTTCAGGCGCGAGGGTGAGTATGTCTAAGAAGAAACAGCGGAATACTTTTAAAAACCGTGAGCGTCTTGCTGGGTTTTTTGGGTCTCGTGGCTCGCGTACTGCAAAGTCTCGGGGTAAGTCGCAGCCGGTGTCCGGTCCGACGCCTGTGGCGGCTCGTGTCTTTTCTGCCCGGTGGCTTGCGACGTTGGCGGTTTTGATTATTGGCGTGCTGGCGGCTTCTGGCACTATTAGCCGGTATTTCAATCAGTCGGCTGAGATGGCTTCGGTGCAAGAAAGCATTTCATCGTTGCAGGATGAGAATAATGATCTCAAGCAGCAGCAGTCGTGGTGGAAGGACGATAATTACGTCAAGCAGCAAGCTAAAGGACGCCTGTTCTACGTGAATGAGGGGGAGACCCCGTATGTGGTGGTTGGTACTGATTTCACCTCTGGTATTCCCGATGAGACCAGTGCTGATGCGATGACCGCACCGGAAGATTCGTGGACTAAGAAGCTGTGGGATTCGTTCCAGATGTCGGCGGTCAACGGTAATCCCGTAGGCGCACAACAGCAGGGCACTGATCAGCAAGGGGCAGAGCAAAAGAGCACTGACCAATCGACTGCCGGTGCTAGCGCATCCGCAACTGAATCTGCACCTGGCGCCCCCTAATTTTTATACTTTTTCGTTTCAATCAATCGAGGACATCATGACTTCATCTGAGCGCGTTCCCGGCGGTTTCAACGTCACTGCGCAGACCGTTAAACCTACTGAGCAGGACGTCCGCGTGCTGTCAGCCCAGCTGGGACGCAAAGTGCGTGACGTAGCTGAGATTCCTGCGCGTTGCGTGTGCGGTAACCCGCTGGTTGCAGCAACTGCGCCGCGCCTATCGAACGGTACTCCTTTCCCGACGGTTTTCTACTTAGCGCATCCTGCTATTACTGCCGCTGCTTCTCGTTTGGAGGCAGATGGCGTGATGTACGGTATGACCGATCGTATTGCTGAGGATTCAGAGTTGGCGGCTGAGTATGCGGCTGCTCATGAGAATTACTTGGCGGAGCGCGAGCGTATTCGCGTTGAAAGTGAGACCGGTGAGGTGCCTGAAATTGAGGGTATTTCTGCAGGCGGTATGCCTACCCGCGTCAAGTGCCTGCACGCTGTCTTGGGTCATACCCTGTCTGTAGGTCGTGGCATCAACCCCATGGGTGATGAGACCCTTGATCTGATTGCGCAGTGGTGGACTCCTGAGCAGTGCGCGTGCGACCCCGCATGGCGTGAAGAAGCGTAAGAACCCGTCTAAAAGTTAGAAGGTAAGAAGATGCGCGTTGGTGCAATTGACTGCGGTACTAATTCCATTCGTCTGCTCATCGCAGATGTTGTGTTGGACGGTACGCTCACGGACGTCGTGCGCGAAATGAAGGTGGTGCGTCTGGGCGAGGGCGTGGACGCTACCGGCCAGTTTTCGCAGGCGGCGCTGGATCGCACGTTTACGGCAGCTCGTGAGTACGCGCATCTTCTTGAAGAACACGGTGTTACTGCGGTGCGTTTTGCGGCTACTAGCGCGAGCCGTGATGCTTCTAACCGTGAGGTGTTTATCAGCGGGATTCAGCAGATTCTCGGTGTAACTCCGGAGGTTATTACCGGTGTTGAAGAGGCTAATCTGTCTTTTGCAGGCGCGGTGAGCTCTGTGGGAAACACCGAGGAAAATACCGTAGTTATTGACCTGGGTGGTGGTTCTACCGAGTTCGTGATGGGTAACGATAACGGCGTTCAGCAGGCGATTTCTCTGAATATTGGATGCGTGCGCCTCACCGAGCGTCACAGCGTGGATACTCCGCTGACAAAGGCGCAAGAACGTTTGATTCTTGCTGACGTTGATACCGCTTTGGACGAGGTGGCTGAGAACCTCAATCTTGCTGAGGTTCAGCGTATCGTGGGGGTAGCGGGCACTGTGACCACTGTAATGGCGCAAACCCTCGGTCTCACCAGCTACGATTCGGATGCTATCAACGGTAGCGAACGGTCCATTGACGAGGTGATGCAGGGCGCCCAAGAACTCGCATCCATGACTCGCAATCAGCGCATGGCAACAGGTTTTATGCACGAGGGACGCGTGGATGTCATCGGTACCGGTGCAACGATTTGGTCGCGCATCGTTGACCGCCTTCGCGCGGAAAGCTCACACGATATTACTTCCGTTATCGCAAGTGAACACGATATTCTTGATGGTTTGGCTTTGTCCCTTACCCGCTAACCCCTTGCCTACATCATATGAAGAAGACTTCTCGCGTAGTTCTGACTCTTGCTCTTGCAGCGTTCGCCCCTGTGCCGTGGTTATTGCCAGCGGATGCGCAACCAACCGGTGCCACACCGGCCGCTACTGCGCCTGCTAGCCCCGGCGTCCTGCCTTCGATTCCTACGATTCAGGCACCGACCGGCGATAGTATCCGGGCTCGCGAGTACTGGTTGACGTCCTATGGTTTTGAGGATGCGTGGAAGCAAGCCACCGGTAAAGGCGTGACCGTCGCGGTGATTGATACCGGCGTTGACGGCACGCATCAAGACCTCACCGGCAACGTAGAGAAGGGCTACGATGCGTCAGAGGCAGGTTCGAAGAACGGCTGGAAAGGCCTGGGCATTGAGCCCGAACACGGTACTTTAGTTGCATCTTTGATTGCGGGGCACGGTCACGGGCAGGGGAGCAACTCATCGAAAGCATCCATCGCGAAACAAAACCCTAACGGCATTATTGGAGTTGCGCCCGAGGCAACTATTCTCCCCATTTCTTTGGAGCTGGGAACAGTTGACCCCAACGCTAAAAGCGTTGATGAACAGCTGCCTGAAGCGGTGAAATACGCGGTTGATCACGATGCTGACATCATCAATCTTTCGGTGGGCTCATCAAAGACTCAGTGGCCGCAAAGCTGGGACGATGCTTTTGCTTACGCCGAAGAAAAAGGTGTGCTCATCGTAGCTTCTGCTGGCAATCGCGGCTCAGGCATTACTCAAGTCGGCGCACCAGCTACCATTCCAGGCGTCCTGACGGTGGGCGGTGTAGACCAAAACCGCAAAGACTCCTGGTCATCTTCATCTCAAGGGATTTCCATTGCGGTAGCAGCACCCAGCGAACAACTCATTGCAGCCACTCCCGATGACGGCTACGCGGTGTGGAGCGGTACCTCAGCGGCCGCCCCGCTGGTCACCGGCACTGCCGCCCTTATCAAAGAAAAATACCCGGATCTTACGTCCAACCAAATTATTCAGCGCATTATCGAGTCGGCTGATGATGAAGGAGAAAAAGGACGCGATGCCCTCTACGGTTACGGTGTGCTCAACCCGGAGAAAGCGCTCGCCGCTGACACGCCGGATGACACTGATACCAATCCGCTGGGATCAGTGCGGGAATGGATCTTTATTCACCGTAAGTCAACGGCGGCTCCTGAAAGCTCCTCAGCTGAGCCGGTGCACAAAGATGCAGAAACCATCGAAGACGCCTCAGCCCCTGTTCCCACCGATCCGCCCGAAGACTCAGGTCTCTTACCGTTCATCATTATTGGCGGGTTTGCCCTATGGGTGCTGATTATCACCACCGGTAGCATCGGAAAGCTCAACCGTATCGTTCATAGCGAAAAACAGCGGTAAACAGTGATAAATCGCCGTCAAAATAGGTGACATATCAATAAAAATTCGCGAAAATAAGTAGCTATTGAGCTTTAAAGGCAGAACAATGGCACAATAAGAATGAAGCTTTTTGTCCACTTGCTCAGGGACTACCCAGTAAGAGGACTACAAGATTTACTGCCTTTGCGCAGTTATCTTGACATAAACGGCTGACGACTACAGCAGATACTTTCAATATCTCACCCGCAGCCGTGCACAGTACAAAGGGAGAAGCAATTCTAATGGCATTCACCAAGTTGGCGCAGGACCGCCCGCGCATCCTCATTGTTGGCGGCGGCTACGTTGGTTTCACCGTAGCTCAGAAGATCCAGAAGGTTATCAAGGACGCCGGCGGCGTAGTAACCATCGTTGATCCCAACCCTTACATGACCTACCAGCCCTTCTTGCCCGAGGTAGCTGCAGGCTCAATGGAAGGTCGCAACGCAACTGTTCCGCTGCGTCAGCACCTGCGCGACACCGAAATCGTCGGTGGCCGCATCGTTTCAATCAACCACGCAGCAAAGACCGCTGTAGTTGAGCCCATCAACGCTGGCGAGACCTTCGAACTGAGCTACGACGAAATCGTTCTCGGTGCAGGTGCTGTTACCCGCGCGTTCCCGATTCCCGGTCTCTCAGACGTTGCTATCGGCATGAAGACCGTTGAAGAAGCAGTCTCAGTGCGCAACTGGGTTCTCGAGCGCATCGAAACCGCATCACTCACCGCTGACGAGGCAGAGCGTCGCCGCGCGCTGACCTTCGTTATCGTCGGTGGTGGCTTCGCAGGTATCGAAACCATCTCAGAACTCGAAGACATGGCACGTGAAGCAGTACGTCGTAACAACCGTCTGCGCGTATCAGACCTTCACTTCGTTCTCGTTGAAGCAGCACCCCGCATCATGCCCGAGGTACCTGCAGACCGCGCAGAAAAGGTTGTTGCAGAGCTCCGCGCACGCGGCATCGAAGTACTGCTCAACACCTCACTGGCAGATGCGACCGACGGTCACCTGCAGCTCATCAACATGGGCGACAAGTCACCCGCTGGTGAACTCGACACCGACACCGTTATCTGGACCGCAGGTGTTGCAGCATCACCCATGCTCAAGGAAACCGACTTCCCGATCGACGAGCGCGGTCGTGTACGCGTAGGCGCAGACCTCCGCGTAACCGGCGACAACGGTGTTATCGAAGGCGCATGGGCAGCAGGCGACAACGCAGCTGTTCCCGACCTCACCGGTGGCGGCGTAGGCGGCTTCTGCGTACCTAACGCACAGCACGCATCACGCCAGGCCGTAACCCTTGCGAACAACCTGCTTGCATCACGCAACGGCGAGTCGCTCAAGGACTACTACCACGAGACCATCGGCGTTGTTGCAGGCCTCGGTCTGTGGAAGGGCGTTGCAAACTTCAAGGGCAAGACCATTGGTGGCCCCCTTGCATGGATGATGCACCGCGCATACCACGGTACTGCAATCCCCACCACCGAACGCACCGTACGCGTGATGGCAACTTGGGCACTCAACCAGGTATTCGGTCGTGACACCTCATCGGTACGTCACCAGCGCTCACCGCGTCTTGCATTCCAGCAGGCAACCGGTACCGCACCCGAAAAGTCCAAGGCAAAGCTCTAAATTTCTACTTTAGAGACAAGCTCTGGTATAAATAGCTAGGTACGTGCTCGCATAATATATGTGAGCCCGTCCAGCCCCTATAGCCCAATTGGCAGAGGCAGCAGACTTAAAATCTGCCCAGTGTGGGTTCGAGTCCCACTGGGGGCACCCTCAAAACGCCGTTTCGTCTTCGATGAAGCGGCGTTTTTAGTGCCAGCAGTGGGGAGTTCGCTCGCACGCTCGCGTGGCTGAGCGACGCGTCCTCATTCGGCAGAAGATACTCCCTAAGTGCGTTTGTACTGACGCTAGTGTCAGTACAAACGCACTTAGGGAGTACTTTTTACAAGGGTACATGTTTGCTATCACCCTAATTCCGGGCAACGTTTGAAGGTACTTTTGGCGTCACATACTCGATTCCAAGAGACCTCACTCGCCTGATTGGCTAGGCTTAGAAGTGAGCTGATTAAACTTCTTCAGGGGAAAGGTCTTTCCGATGACTATCAAACTCGTTGCAACTGACATGGACGGAACACTGTTGAGGGACGACAAAACCTTCGACACCGAGCGTTTCAACCGCATCCTCGATGCTATGGACGAGCGAGGCATCCAGTTTGTGGTTGCCTCGGGTAACCAGCTGCCCAAGCTGCATCACTACTTGGATAGCTACCGCAAGCGTCCTCTCACCTACATTGCTGAAAACGGTGCGTACATCGCTGACCAGGAAAAAGATATTCTGATTTCGGGTTTCTCTGAGAAAACCGTTAACCAGGTCATCGCTACGCTGGCGAACTTTCCGCAGGTGGGCGTTATTCTCTCCGGCCATAAGAACGCGTACTTGCCGATCGAACGAGCTGAGCCTATCGCATCCTTGATGAAGGACTATCTGGACTTTTTGGGCGCTGACTACAACGGCGATGTGAGTGCTATGGACTTTATTCGTACCTGGTACCCGAACGCTGTCTACATTGACAACTACGATGTGCTCAGTGAAGACACGATTGTGAAGTTTGCACTGCAGACTAAGCGCCGCGAGACCGCACAGATCCTGGCGCAGCTTATCGACCAGTTGCCCCCGAACGTTGTACCGGTGACCTCTGGCTTTGGCGCTATTGACTTGATTTCACGTGGCGTCAACAAGGGTAGTGCGCTCAAGTGGCTGGGCGAGCAGCTCAACATTAAGCCTGAAGAAATGGTGGCGTTTGGTGATGCCGCGAACGACGCTGAAATGCTGAACTACGTGGGCACCGGCGTGGCCATGGAAAACGCGACTCCGGCTTTGAAAGCTACCGCAGATGTTGTGATTGGTCATAACAACGACGGGGGAGTGCTTGCCTACCTCGAAGAGATTCTTGAACTGGTGGACGAGGGCCGTGTTTAACGCCTTGGGCTAAACCCCTAAAAATTTTAGTAACTTTACTATAGGGTAGTAAGAACATTTAGAACACGACCTAGGAGACACCTGTGGCAGGTAACCCCCTTATCAATTCAATGGGCAACCAGCAAAAAGGCGATCCCCGTTTTGGCCAGTTCGGTGCTGGCGGTACGTCAACCGCTCAGTACGGTCAGCAGGGTAATCCTTATGGCGCCCCTCAGCAGTATGGGCAGCAGGCATACGGTAACCCTTATGCCCAGCAGCAGAACCCCTACGGCTATTCGCAGCCGAACGCTCAAGATCTGAACAACATGTACAACGCGCCGTCCGCTTCTAATTTTGAGGCTGGACGCGTGACCATGGATGACGTTGTGCGCAAGACTGCGCTCAACTTGGGTCTGGTAGTTCTCGGTGCGCTCGTTACCTGGTTCATTTACCCGCCGCTGATGTTCGTTGGTTTCGTAGCGGCTCTCGTGCTTGGTCTGGTTAACTCCTTCAAGCGCAAGGTATCACCGGCTTTGGTGATGGCTTATGCAGTTTCTGAGGGTATGCTCTTGGGCGGTTTTTCCTTGCTTTTCGAGCAGAGCTACCCCGGCATCGTGATTCAGGCAGTGGTGGCAACCATGATTGTGGCAGCCACTATCTTGGTGCTGTACTCTAACGGTAAGATTCGTACCACCGCTAAGCTGACTCGCTTCTTCATAATTGCGACGATCTCATACGGTATCTTCTTGCTGCTGAATCTGGCACTGAGCCTCTTTGCAGGTTTCAGCCTGTACTCTGCTAACCCCGGTATCGGTCTGATCATTTCACTGTTTGCTGTTTTGCTTGCGTCCTACTCACTGCTGATGGACTACACCAACACCAACGAGGTTGTGCGCATGGGCGCTCCCAAGCGCGAAGCATGGCGATTGGCTTTTGGCCTAACTGTCTCACTGGTCTGGCTGTACATCGAGATCCTGCGTGTACTCGGCTTTGTACGCCAGCTCTCAGATAACTAAATAAAGTATTTATACTGCCGGTTCTTACGCGTGTAAGAGCCGGCAGTTTTTATATGCTCTTTTCACAAAAATGTGGTGAACAACCGTTAAATAAATTATCGATAAGCCCCCCTGTGTGTTTGGTGGTATGTCAAGATTGAACCTATGAGCGAAAAGAGTATGGAAGTTCAGTCGGTGGTTTCATCGGTGAGAGACAAAAATTTAACAAGCCGTGACGTGCCTTATGCACTTCAGATCGCGGCATCCTGGTCGTGGCGACTGATTGTTACAGCGGTTGTAGCCTGGGGTATTTCTAAGATTTTGGGTAGCATCAGCCTGATTGTCGTTTCCATTATGGTGGCGGCTCTGTTGGCAGGTTTGCTGTCTCCCGTTGTATTCGTACTGCGTAAGTACGGTCTATGGCCCGGCCTTGCAACCGCTATTACCGAAATCGGTTTTATTGCGATTGTGATTGGTCTTTTGACGCTGGTGGGTCAGCAGATGATTTCTGGCTTCAGCCAGCTTTCTGACCAGGCGATGGAAGGCTACCGCCAGCTCATTGCGCTGCTTAATGACTTGCCGATTAATATTGGTGCTGGTCAGCTTGATCAGGTGCTCTCCGACGGTCTGAACACCCTGAAAGACAATGCTGACAAGGTGCTCACGGGTGTGGCTAACGTTGGCTCAACCGCAAGTAACTTTGCAACCGGTCTGGTAATCTGCCTCTTCACCCTCATCTTCTTCCTGATGGAAGGCGAGAAGATCTGGCTCTTCATCGTTGGTATGTTCCCTCGTGCTGCGCGTCGTGCCGTCAACGGTGCAGGCCGCCGCGGTTGGAAATCCATGGTGAACTACACTCGCGTTCAGGTTTTCGTTGCATTCATTGACGCGGTGGGTATTGGTCTTGCAGCCTTCTTCCTGGGCGTTCCCCTGGCCTTCCCGCTGGGCGTACTCGTGTTCTTGAGCTCCTTCATTCCCGTGGTGGGTGCTCTTGCCAGTGGCGCAATCGCCGTTCTGTTGGCACTCGTTGCTAACGGTCCCGTGAACGCACTCATTATGCTTGGTATGGTTCTGCTGGTTCAGCAGGTCGAGTCAAACATTTTGCAGCCCTTGGTCATGGGTAAGGCAGTTTCACTGCACCCCCTCGCTGTAATCGTTGCTGTTGCTAGCGGCAGCATCCTCTTCGGCATCACCGGCGCGCTGTTCTCAGTACCGTTGCTGGCGATGCTGAACACCGTGGTACGTTACCTCGCTGCACGCGGCTGGGAGAACGACGATGAAATTCGTAGCGAAGAATTCTTGTACCCTCACGAAGTTGAGCGCCGCAAGAAGAAGGCGATTCACGAAAAGATGAAGGAACACATGAAGCGTAACCGTAAATCAGAATCTGAGACTAACACTGAGAAAGTGGCTCAGTAGTTCTAAACTGATACACATCTTTTAGATCTTGGAGGAGATTTTACGTTGACACGCCTTGAAGAACTTCCTGTTCAACTTCACGACATCGAAAAAGCGCATGAGCTTTTAGACGGTGTTATTGAAAGGACGCCCGTTGCGCACTCGCGCGCGCTGGAGACAGCTTTGGGCTCGCCGGTATTCTTCAAGGCAGAAAACCTTCAGCGTTCGGGATCTTTCAAGGTTCGTGGCGCGTACGTGCGCATGGCCAAGCTGTCTGCTGAGGAGAAAGCCCGCGGTGTTGTCGCCGCTTCAGCAGGTAACCATGCGCAGGGCGTTGCCTTGGCGGCGTCCAAACTCGGCATCGCTGCTCGCATCTACATGCCGATGGGAGCTGCCCTGCCTAAGGTGACAGCTACTCGTAGTCACGGCGCTGAGGTTGTTCTGCACGGATCAACTGTTGATGAGGCGCTGGCTGAAGCCAAACGCTACGCAGATGAGACCGGCGCGGTCTTCGTGCATCCTTTCGATAACGCCGATATTATCGCTGGCCAGGGCACTCTCGGTCTGGAAATTCTTGAGCAGGTGCCTGACGTTGACACCATTCTTGTAGGTGTTGGCGGTGGCGGCTTGTTAGCGGGCCTCTCGGTAGCAGTCCGCGCTAAAGAGAAGCAGCTCGGTAAGAAAATCCGCATCATTGGTGTGCAAGCAGAGCATGCTGCTGCTTACCCGCCTTCTTTGGCGGCGGATGCGCTCGTACCGCTCAAAAAAGTTACTACTATCGCCGACTGCATTGCGGTGGGACGTCCCGGTCAAATGCCCTTCGATATCATCAAAGAGCTGGTGGACGATGTTCATACGGTCTCTGAAGACGATATTGCGCGTGCTCTGATTTTCTTGATGGAACGCAATAAGTTTGTGGTAGAACCCGCAGGGTCTGTGCCCGTTGCGGCGGTGATGAACTCCGCCATCAAAGAAAAATACGGCGACTTGGGCACTACAGTTTGTCTGCTGTCGGGCGGCAATATCGACCCCATGCTGATGCTCAAAGTCATTCAGCGAGGTCTCAGTGCAGCCGGACGATACCTGACCGTACGTCTGATGCTCACCGACCGCCCCGGCGAACTCACCAGCATCTCAAGCATCATTTCAGCTAACTCAGCCAACGTTACCGGCGTGAACTACACCGGCGCATCCGGTGCCCTGTCGATGGGCGAAGTATTCATTACTATCGACATGGAAACCAAGGGGCACGAGCACTGTGAAGAAGTACTCGGGGCACTCAAGGACGCGGGCTACCAGCCAATCGTGGTGTACTAAAAGTTATTTCAGAGCTTTCCAGAGATTATTTTTAGGAAAGTACTGGGGAGCTCTGGAGTACGGAGAGCGCCAGTAGTCCCTCTCACTTCATTCGCGCGGGGCGCTCGGAAGTGATTCACGCCAGACCCGATGCCAGCTGGCGCTCCCCGCACTCCAAAGCTGTAGACGTAAGTTTCAGCACCCTATAGAGATAAAAAACCGGGTGGAACGTGAAAACGTTCCACCCGGTTTTTGTATGCGAAGTTCTCGAAGAAATTAACCCTGGAAAGGCTTCGCCTCGATGATCTTTACGGTGATTTCTTTACCGTTGGGAGCTTCGTAAGAAACGGTGTCGCCTACCTTGTGACCGTGGATTGCTGCGCCCATGGGTGACTTTTCTGAGAAGACCTGCAGGTCTGAGTCGCCGACGAGGGTGTCTGCAACTTCGCGTGAACCCAACAGGAACTTCATTGCCTTGCCTGCGATTTCAGCGTCAACAACCATACCGGATTCTACGATGCCGTTGTCCTTGAGCTCTTCGCCGACCTGTGCGTTTTCGAGCAGGTGCTTGAGCTGTGCGATGCGAGCTTCGTTCTTGCCCTGTTCTTCGCGTGCTGCGTGGTAGCCGCCGTTCTCTTTGAGGTCGCCTTCATCGCGTGCTGCTGAGATGCGGTCAACGATTTCTTGGCGGTAGGGGCCTGAGATGCGTTCGAGTTCTTCTGAGAGACGGTCGTACGCTTCTTGGGTCAGCCAAGCGCCTTCGTGCTGTTCTTCAGTCATACGTTTTCCTTTCAAAGACGCGTGGGCGTCCTTTCTATCAGTTTTCAGCGGCTCAGTGCCTGCTGAAGAAAGTCTGAGTTTTATTTTACGGTCTGATGAGACCTAATCCTAACGATTCGGGCTTTTGCGGGGCAATAAGTTGGCTTATCGACGAAGGTTGCCCGTTAATTTTTGCCCCAGCAGGAGTCGACAACTGCGGTGTGAGCGGCTGAAGTGATGAAAAGGTGCTCGGTGCGTGCGGTGACCTGTGCATTGTCGTCGCGAGGGCCAATGGTTACTTCTTTCCAGCCCACGGGTGCGCCGGATGCGTTCATTGCTTTGAGCGCGCACACTGCGGTGGCGTCAGGTTTTTTGACGACTTCAAAGGAGACCGTGACTTCGTTAGAGCTCATGAGGTCGTACCCTGTGTTTTGGAACTCAGGGTTTGAGGCGTCCTGGGTCGTTTGAACCCAGATACCCCACGCGACCGCTAGGGTAACAACGACGGCAGTGATGATGATCCAAAACCGCGCAGGGGTAGGCTTTCGAGCACGCTTTTCACCGTAGCGATCAACCATCATTTGATTGCTCATGGGCACTCCTTACCGTTGTTCGTAGTATATTTCGCCCTGAGAAATACACTCTCAACGATTCGCTACACTAGATATGTTGCCTTTATCTAAAGGCACTAAGCCCCTATGAAAGGGGCACTTATCTACTGTATCGAATTTAAGCGGAGTGCAAACGTGAGTGACGCTGAGAATACCCCCACTATCGTCAAGGACGCGGCAGGTAATGTACAGCCGTTGAACGAAGACTACACGGGTTTTCGTATTCTTGCGGTGCACGCGCATCCTGATGATGAGTCGTCAAAGGGCGCTGCGATGATGGCTGCTTACGCTGCTCGTGGTGCCCGCGTGCTGGTTGCTTCAATGACTGGCGGTGAACGCGGCGATATTTTGAGTGAGGCAGGACGCGAGAACCCGGCTGCTTACCGCTTCTTGCCGTCGGTGCGTCGTCAAGAGATGGCGAATGCCCGCGAGATTCTGGGTATTGAGCACCGCTGGATTGGTTTTATGGATTCAGGTTTGCCTGAAGGCGATCCGTTGCCGCCGCTTCCGTTTGGATGCTTTGCGTCGTTGCCGTTGGAACAAGCTAGTGCCCCTCTGGTGCGTTTAGTGCGTAAGTTCAAGCCGCACGTTATTTTGTCGTACGACGAAGTTGGTGGCTACCCGCATCCCGACCACATCATGTCGCATAAGGTAGCTGTTGAAGCTTATGAAAAAGCTGGTGACGCGAACGCTTACGTGGGTGAGGGCGAACCCTGGCAGCCACTTAAGCTCTACTACGACCGAGCTTTTAATCCTGAGCGTCTGAACGCTATGCATGAGTACTTGATGGCAAACGGTCTTGAGAGCCCGTTTGCTGAGTGGATTGCCCGCCGTATGGAAGATGATGTTGATGGTCATCAGCCTCCTGTATCGCGCCACTCTACGACCACGCGCATCCTATCTAAGGACTATTTTGAGTTGCGTGATAAGGCGCTGTTGGCGCACGCAACCCAGGTTGGGCCAGAAGATTTGTTCTTCGCGCTGACTCCCGTGCAGTCACAAGAAGTATGGCCTACCGATGATTACGTGCTGATTGATTCGAAGGTAGAAACTTCACTGCCTGAGCATGACTTTGCCAGCGGTATCGACTTTTCGTCCCAGCAATAAAGGGTTGTAACTATGTTTTCATCTGTTCTGACTGTGGCTGTACCTGTGGCAGCTGAGCTTTCAACAGCAACCAGTACCATTCAGGAATACAACCAGGATGGCTCGCCGCTGGGTTCACCGGGCATTACTGGCTTTTTGGTGACTATGGTTTTGGGTATCGTTATTATCCTGTTGGGCTTGGACTTGACTCGCCGCCAGCGTCGTCTGCGCTACCGTGTTGACTACGCCAAGGCGCGTGAGGCTGAGCTTCACGGTGAAACCGCGGGTAAGGATTCTCAGTCTCGTGTTGAGCCTACCGCTCAGCCCGCCCGAAACACCGTTCAAGGCGGCGTTAGTGGTTCATCGCGTAGAGCCGAGAAACGCTAAAGCCCCATTAGTTGTGTATGTAAAAGCCCGGATGCTGGTTGAACCAGCATCCGGGCTTTGCGCTAAGTGGCTTCTGCCTATAGCCCGCTCAGCGGCTAGCCGCGCACTGCAAAAATTGCGAACATGACGGCGATGTAGTGCAGGATAAATCCCACAATGGTGCAGGCATGAAAAAGTTCGTGAAAACCAAAATGACGCGGGGAAAGCTGCGGGAATTTGGTGCCATAGAAGACAGCGCCTAGGATATAGATAGCTCCACCGGTTGCAATGAGCACAGTAGCGACCGGAGAAATCTGCCAAAATTCGGGCAAGAAAAAGACCGCGATCAAGCCCATAATTGCGTAAATCGGGGTGTACAGCCAGCGAGGAGCGGCAGTCCACAAAACGCGAAAGAGCACCACGCCTATCGCGCATCCCCAAATAATCCACAGCAGCAGTGTTCTTTGACTACCCTGTAACAAGGTCAGAGCGATTGGCGTATACGTTCCAGCAATCACCAGTGCGATATTGGCGTGATCAAGGCGCTTGAAGAGCATACGCAGACGTTCTGACCAGTAGGCTCGATGATAAATCGCTGAGATGCCAAAGAGAAGGATGCCTGTGAGTGCAAAAATTGCGCACGCAAGACTCAGCCAGCCACCACCTGCGAGAATAATTTGCACGATTCCCGCTATAAAAACAATGGGTGCGAAACCGGCGTGAAGCCAGCCGCGCATCAGCGGCTTCTTCTCATAATAGGGATGGTCGGGGGAGAGGAAAGAATGAACCTCCGACCGAGCGCGCGTTGAGGCTGTAATGGCAGTACCTTTCATGAGAGCTCATTTATCGGTAAGAAGGAAGCTTGCTTCCACTTCTTTAATTATGAACCTTATCGGCGAATCAGACCAGCATGTTCAATAAATCATCAGCTACTTTTAGGTTTGATAAACCTCTCGCACTACAGTGTTCGATGAGTCAGATCAGTACCCGCATCATGAAAACGCGTGTGGCTACCTATAGAATGAAACGAGAACTTTTTGAGTATCGAACATTAGGGGAACGATGAAGGTACCGCAGCCGGTGTACAAGGTCTACGAGCATGCGCTGACCTCGTCGATTCCTGTGCAACGCCTTCCGCAACATATTGGTGTGCTGGTCGATGGCAACCGCCGGTGGGCTGCTCAGCTCGGCGAAACCACTAAGCACGGGCATCAAGCGGGAGCCGAACGCATCATTGAGTTCTTAGGCTGGTGCCGTGAACTCAAGATACCGATGGTCACTTTGTATATGCTCTCTACCGAGAATCTAAAGCGCTCGGAAGAAGAGCTGAAAGACCTTCTCGAAGTCATCGAAGGATTTATCACCGAGTTGTCGGGCGCTCGCATCGCTAAAATACAGGGCGTTGGCAAACTGGAAGCACTGCCGTCGTCGTTGCGATGCACTTTAGAAGATGCCGTAGAGAAGAGCCAGGACATTAGCGACCTGCACGTCAATATTGCGGTAGGGTACGGCGGACGCCAGGAGATTGTGGACGCGGTACGTGACCTCATTCTCGGTGCGGTGGCCGAAGGCAAAGACATGAGCGAGCTGGCAGAAAATCTTGAGATTTCAGATATTTCAAGTCATCTCTACACACGCGGTCTTCCTGATCCTGACCTTTTGATTCGCACCTCTGGCGAACAGCGTCTCTCGGGCTTTTTGACCTGGCAGTCCGCTTACTCCGAATTTCATTTCTGCGAAGCACTGTGGCCGGACTTCCGTCGGACTGATTTCTTGCGTGCGCTACGCGATTACGCTAACCGTCAGCGCCGCTTTGGATCCTAATGTTTGCTCGTATCTACGAGTTCGCAACGTACGGAAATGCGACCGGCTGGATCTGCGCCGCACTGCTGATCCTTGCCAGCGTTTATTTTGCGGTTTGCGCCGTGAAACTGTGGCGTATTGATGTAGCCATCCACCGACTTCCCGACAAAATCGTCCTGCCCATGTACGCCGTTATTGGGGTTGCCCTGTTTACGGTTCTCGTGCTGACGGAAGGCGCTGAAGGTCTGCGAAGAACCTCATACAGTGCCGTTGTGCTTTTGGGAATCTACTGGGTATTCAGGATGATTTCGCGCCGCTCTTTAGGGCTAGGTGATGTAAAGCTAGCCGGGGTGCTCGGGATGCTGATGGGCTATTTCTCAGCGCTCAATATACTGTGGGGCACCACGCTCGCTTTCGTCTTTGGTGGTTGCTACGGCCTGTATCTAGTACTGACCAAGAAAGCCAGCCTCAAATCCCATATACCTTTTGGGCCTTTCATGCTCGCTGGAGCTACCGTCGCTTTGGTTTTTCCGGCATAAAAATGCCTTCCCCTGCTGGTATCTTCTCCGCCACCGTACCCTAACGATTCTCCGCGAAAGGAACTGACCTTATGCCTACCCCAGAATTTATTACCAAGTTGCGTAGCAAAATTGGTCACGACATGCTGTGGCTATCGGGCGCAACCGCGGTCATCGTGCGCGATGAAGACCAGAAAATCCTGCTGGTACGCCGTAGCGATAACGGTCTGTGGACGCCCATCACCGGCATCGTGGATCCCGGCGAAAACCCGGCGCTGACCGTGCTACGTGAATCTGAAGAAGAAGCCAACGTCGAAGTAGAGGTTGTTGCGCTCACCCAGCTCAAGGCTGACCCGCCGCAGACCTTCGGTAATGGCGACCAGTGCCAGTTCTTAGATCACACTTTTTTGTGTAAATATGTCAGCGGTGTGGCTCGCGTGAACGATGAGGAATCCTCGGCGGTGCAGTGGGTTTCGGTAGATGAGCTAGACGGCCTGGTCAACGAAAGGATGCGCGAGCGCATCGACTCAGCGCTGAACTACACCGGCCACACTCGCTTCGGCTTCGAACAGGTATAAGACGAAAAGCAAAAAGGTGCGGCGCTCCAACGAAGGAGTGCCGCACCTTTATCGCGTTCTAGAGGAGAACTAAATCCTTAGGAGAACTGACGCCATGCGCGAGCGTTACGCAGGTTGGACTTAGCCATTGCGACAGCCTCACCCGCACCGCGGTTGAGCGCAATCTTGCTCATAGAAGTTGCAAAACCAACGATCTGGTTAGCTTCGACCTCGGGAGGCATGGACAGCGCATTGGGATCAGTAATGATCTCAACCAGTGACGGGCCGTTATGAGCCAGCGCCTTACGGTAAGCCTTCTCAAGATCCTTAGGCTTCTCAACACGCTGAGCCTGGAATCCAGCGGCGGTCGCGATGTCAGCGTAGTTGACCAGGGGAACATCCACGCCGTAGTCCTCAAAGCCCTGAACCAGCTGTTCGAGCTTGACCATACCCAGAGTTGAGTTGTTGAAAACAACCACAGTCAGCGGCAGGTTGTACATCTTAGCGGTGAGCAACTCACCCATCAGCATGCTCAGACCGCCGTCACCCGACACAGAAATCACCTGGCGGTTAGGCTGTGAGAACTGCGCACCCAAAGCGTGCGGCAGTGCGTTAGCCATTGAGCCGTGCAAGAATGAGCCAATCAGGCGGCGCTTGCGGTTGGGCTCGATGTAGCGTGGGGTCCACACGTTGCACATGCCGGTATCGGCGGTGAAAATTGCGTCGTCAGCTGCAACATCGTTCAAGATTGAGGCCGCGTATTCGGGGTGAATCTTCTGGAACTTGCTGGGCTTAGTGGTGTATGCGCCAACAACCTTGGACATTACGGTGTTGTGCTTCTTCAACAGTCCTTTGAGGAACTTGCGGTTCTTCTTGCGCTTGATTAGCGGCAGAACAGCTGCGATAGTTGCGCGAACATCGCCCTCAACCTGCAGACCAACGTTGGTGCGGCGTCCCATAACCTCAGCTGCGGTATCAATCTGAATGGTGTCGGTATCGGGCAAGAACTGGTCGTAAGGGAAGTCAGTGCCCAACAGAAGCATGAGATCCGCATCCTTAAGCCCCTCAGCCGCAGCACCGTAACCCAGCAGACCGGTCATACCCACATCGAAGGGGTTGTCGTACTGAATGAATTCTTTACCGCGCAACGAGTGACCAACGGGTGCTGCTGCGAGATCCGCAAGCTCGATTACCTCATCGTGAGCTCCCTTAACACCGGCGCCAGCAAAGATAGCGACCTTCTCAGCCTTGTTGATGCGGTCAGCGATTTCCTGAATAGTTGCCGCATCGGGGGTGAGGACGCCACGGCGCAGGTCGCCAAGTGCGGGTACCTGATCAACAGCGTCCGCGTCCGCGATATCACCGGGAATTGTCACCACTGAAACACCATTCAGCGCGATAGCGTGCTTGATACCGGAGTTGATGATGCGCAGGGTCTGAGCCGGAGCTACAGCCATCTCGTTGTAAACGGAGCAGTCTTCGAAGATGCGCTCGGGGTGGGTCTCCTGGAAGTAGCCTGAGCCAATCTGAGCAGAAGGAATGTGCGATGCGATAGCGAGCACGGGGTTGTGCGAGCGATTAGCATCGTACAGACCGTTGATGAGGTGGGTGTTACCCGGTCCGCATGAGCCAGCGCAGACGGCGAGCTCACCGGTAATCTCAGCGTCAGCTGCTGCCGCAAATGCTGCTGCCTCTTCATGGCGCACGTGAATCCAGTCGATGCCGCCCTTGGCCGAGCCACCGGATGCGCGTACCGCGTCAACGATAGGGTTCAATGAGTCACCTACGACACCGTAGATGCGTGAAACGCCAGCTTCGATTAGCTGGCTCACAATTTGCTCTGCGA
>PXOE01000184.1:0-29536 GCA_003012245.1 Microcyclospora tardicrescens | reverse complement strand
TGGATGCATTCGACTCAATGGATGGTAGCGACGATAGTGACAGCGATGCTAAGGAGCGCAGGCAAAAGCACATTGACAGCCGCGCAAATACAGCTGCCCAGCAGCGACACCAAGCGTATACTCGAGCTCATGCTAGGCTTTCGCGCTGGGACGATCAAAGCGACATCATCAAACTCCTCACTGTCGTCGCTGCATACGCAGGGCCAGCAGACAAGAGCCGTTTCTGCTCAGAATACTTCGTTCGCGAGAAGGGTATGACAGAGGTCCAACAATTACGCCACCAATTGCAGAACATCGTCAATGCGCGCCAACAAACAGGGTCTGTCGCATACAGAGAGGCTCTTGAGCCTCCAAATGAGAAGGAGATCAAGATGCTCAACCAAATAGTCACCGCTGGTTTTATCGATCAAGTCGCAATCCGCGCCGACTTGCTGGCTACTACCACAGCCGCACCTCTAGCCCGCAAACCTCGTCGAGCAGTCGAAGTTCCGTATCGAACATTAGTGCCATCTGCAGAGCCTTTAAAGGCAATGCCGCCAGAACAGCAGCAGTTGCATCAAAGCGTCTACATTCATTCCTCCTCTGTCCTCGCTCACTTAAGCATCAAAGAAATGCCGGCATACATAATATACTCGCACCTCTCTAAGCCGGCACCTGATATGCAAAAGGTCATACGAACACGCATCCATCCACTTACCACCGCTGGTCCGAAGCAGCTCGCTACATTGGCAGAAGGCACAGGGTTGCTTGACATTGGCAAACCAATCGGCAAGATCGAAGACTTGCAGCGGAGCGAAAAGGGTGCATTGAGAAGACAGTGTGTCGTTGGGATCAGCCTCAAAGGCTCATTAGATATCGATGGATGGCCTCTTGGGAGCTGGAAGGTGGTTCAGACGAGAGATCGTAAGGGCGAATGGAGGCTTGAAAAGGTGCTAGCTAGGTAGATGGAGGTGTCTGTTGATGTATATGCATGAACTGCAATTCATGATTTACCACACCCGCATCTGCACTTCTCTTGAGGAACTGAAGGTTTTTCTTATGCATACCTTATCTTGTGCAGCTCAACCCCCAAAATCACCTAGGACGAAGCAGCTTCTCCGAATCCTGATCCCGTACTAAGCAAGATGATAAGTGGAGATAAGACAGTAGTTGGGCCTTGTGCAGCTGAGTGCCAACTGAAGACAATGGTGTTGCACAAGCAGATGTTGATGCTTCGAAGTGCATGCATAATAATATAAGAGCAAGGATCCATAAGCGGCAATATCTGCGAAGCGCCAAGCGTCTTCTTACCGGCTGGGCAGGCTTCCGAAGCGGCGCTATCGACATCCACGCGTGTCGAGCCGTCATCACTTCGGTATCGATTCTTGACTCCCTCTTGGCCTTTCTTTGTATTTACCACATTAACATTTCCGGATCCGTGCGGCTTAGTGGAGGCTGTGTTTCTCTTGGAATGTCACTCGGTTTTGAACGAAGCCGACGTAATACTAAGACCTAGCGGATTGGCATCATGAAGGACTGATCACGAAAGTCGCCACATCGGGCACTCCCCTCAACAACTCAAAGATAATACATTCGCTTGTTGGCGAACTGTGTTCGACACAGCAATCTCGCACACAGAGTACAGCCCCGTCGCCATGGCTTTCTTCCGACAGACGGTGGCATTGTGCCAGAAAACACTCACCATCGTCTTCACTCGCCACATTCTTGGAACACTGATACGTGCGCTCATTGCACCTGTGATTTTCTTTTTCATCATTTCTTACGCGAAGAACTTCTTCGTGCCGCCGAGTGACTTTGGTGTAGGCACAGCAGCGCCGCTCCGAAGTCTTGGTGATGCTGTTGATGCATCTGCGGGCGGCCGGAACACTGTCGCATTCGTCAACAACGGACTTACTGGGGGCGACATTTCGCGGGTCATCGATGAATTGTCGGCAACGATACAAGCGCGCGGAAAGACTGTACAGGTCCTCGACGATGAGACTCAGCTTCTGCGAACGTGTCGGAGTTCTATTCGCGGAGTAACGAACTGCTTCGCTGCGGTGAACTTTCAGTCCTCGCCCAACGAAGGCATAGGCGGGATCTGGAACTACACTCTCCGAGCGGATGGCTCTTTCGGAACGAACATTTATGTCAACACTCACGACAACGATGCTGAGATTTACATATTCCCCTTGCAGCATGCTATCGACAGCGCCATCGCGAACATCAATGGAACTGTGACTCTGCCGGATAACATCGAAGAATATGCGTATACCTCTCAAACGTCAGCGGAACGCCAGCGAATGATCACACGGCTCTACATGGGTACGCTCATCAGTATTCTCGGCATCGCGTACTTTATTGGTATCGTCGGAGTGTGCTACCAATTGACTGGAGAGATGGCCAAGGAACGAGAGCTCGGAATGGCCCAGCTGATTGACGCCATGATGCCAAACCGTTCGAGATGGACACCGCAAGCCGCACGTCTACTTTCCATCCACATATCCTTCGACATACTCTATCTCCCGAGCTGGATCATCGCAGGAGCCATCGTTGGCGGTCTTAACTATACAGACTCCAGTCTTGGCATCTCCATTGGATATTTCATACTCGCTGGCCTGGCACTTTCGAGTTGGTCAATTGCTTTTGCAAGTCTTTTCTCTCGAGCGCAACTCTCTGGTATTACGGTGACCATAGTCTCGATCATTCTGGCCATCATCATTCAAGTCATCCCACCGGTATCGACTGGAGTAGCGTACATCTTGACCCTAATATTCCCGCCAATGAACTATACACTGTTCATCATATACATGGCATACTGGCAACAGCAGAATCTTCCAGCTGACCTAAATCTGCCGTGCCCAAATGCTCCCTGGCGCGTACCGGGGTACGTTTTCTTCATCTTCACCGCTATTCAAATCATCGTATATCCTGTTATAGGTGCTTTGATCGAGCGCTCGCTCTACGGGACGGCCTCAAGAGCCAGACAGCTTCGCTACACCGATGACGGTAACCCGGAGACCGTGAAGATTACAGGACTCTCCAAGCACTATCGCCCCAGCTGGTTCAGTCGACATGTCGCATCCATTTTCAAGAGAGCCCCTCCACCAACCGTACAAGCTGTTGAGATGGTAGACATGTCTGTGCTGAAAGGACAAATCATGGTGCTTCTCGGAGCAAACGGATCTGGAAAGAGTACCTCACTCGATATGCTTGCTGGTCTTCAGAAACCAACGAGCGGCACAATCGAGATGGACGCAACTGGAGGTATTGGCCTTTGCCCGCAGAAGAACGTACTCTGGGACGAGTTGACAGTGTATGAGCACGTCAAGATCTTCAACAAACTGAAAGCAACTCATACCGATTCCAAAGCTCAGATAAAAGAGCTGGTTGCAGCTTGCGATCTGGAGGTGAAGGTCAATGCTCGCACCGACACATTGTCTGGCGGCCAGAAGAGGAAATGCCAGCTTGCCATGATGTTGACCGGAGGATCACGACTTTGTATGCTTGATGAGGTCAGTTCTGGCCTGGATCCTCTGTCTCGATCTAAGATCTGGGATATCCTGCTTGCTGAGCGTGGCAAGCGCTCGATGATCTTAACGACGCACTTCTTGGATGAGGCGGACCTATTGTCTGACGACATCACCATTCTTTCTCGCGGAAAACGTGTGGCTCATGGATCTGCAGTAGAACTAAAGCATACGCTTGGTGGCGGATATCGAGTACGCATCTACAACGAAGATCAGAAGCCTTTGCCGGAGAAGCTTGATGCTGTTCCCAAGCAAGTTTTTCATGATCAGACTGTGTACAACCTTGTCGATTCTGCAGCGGTCGCGGCATTTATTGCAGGACTCGAACGAGCTGGTGTCAGAAACTACCAGGCCAATGGTCCGACGATTGAAGATGTTTTCCTCAAGCTTGCGGACGAGGTGAAGGCTGAGCTTGAAGTCGGTCAACAACGAACAACGAGCCCTACATCATCAGTGGAAGAAGTTCAGGGGGAGAAGGGTCTCAACCTCATGGCTGGTAGGAACTTGTCTTTCTTCGGTCAGACACAAGTATTGTTCCGCAAGCGTATCACCATCTTGTCGAGAAACATGTGGCCCTATCTCGCTGCCCTGCTTATTCCTATCATCGCTGCAGGCCTAGTCACGCTCTTCCTGAAGAGCTTCTCGCCCCTGACTTGTTCTCCTTCAGCCAATGTAAGGAATTCACCGGCTGCGGGCTTCGATCAATACCTGGCATATGGCGCATTCATGCCTACCGGACCCACAGGTCAAGTCGACACTAATTTTATTGGTCAACTGTATCCTCTACTTGCCAACAACGCTACTAAATTCCAAGACGTTGCAAACCTAGGGGATTTCAACAACTTCGTTGCGACTAGGTATGGCAATGTAACGCCCGGTGGCTTCTTCCTCGGTGATACCCCTACGCTCGCCTGGCGCGGCAATTACGAATTGTACTATGCTGTCGGCATGCAGAACTTGCTTGATGTTGCGCTTACGCAGATCCCGATTGCCACTGACTACCAGAGCTTCAGCTTCCCATGGGCACCGGATGCAGGCAAGAGTCTACAGTTCATTCTTTATTTTGGTTTAGCGATGAGCGCTTATCCTGGATTCTTCGCCCTATACACCAACATTGAACGTCTTCGCAAAGTGAGGGCCCTTCACTACAGCAACAGCATTCGTGCTGCACCACTTTGGATCGCATATATGCTCTTCGACTTTTTGATTGTTCTTGTGGTCAGTGCAATCACGATCATCATTTTTGTGGCTACCTCCGGCGTTCTCTATGCTCCAGGCTATCTGTTCCTGGTGTTCGCTTTATTCGGACTGTCGGCGCTACTTATGTCCTACATCATCTCGCTCTTCACAACCAGTCAATTGGCAACTTTCGCATTTGCAGCCGGTGGACAGTGTGTCTTCTTCTTATTGTACTTCATCACATACATGTGCATCATCACCTATGTACCTGCCGCCAACATCGATCGGGATGTCAACATCGCGAACTACACCATGGCTCTCTTCTTTCCGGCTGGGAACCTGTTGCGAGCTCTGTTGTTGACATTCAATGAGTTTTCGATACTTTGCCGTGGAACCGATCAGATTGCACCCTACCCTGGCGCTTTCGACGTCTATGGCTCTTGTATTCTGTACTTGATCCTACAGTCGATAGTCTTCCTCACATTCCTGATCCTATACGACAGTGGTTGGCAGCCAGGCTTCCTTGCTCGCCGAAGACAGCGTATGAACGATGTCGAAGAGATTGACGATGTTGATCCGGAAGTTTTCGCTGAGGCTGCTCGAGTGGAGGACTGCAAGGATGAGCTTCGAGTCGTTCACGCAAGCAAATCTTTCGGTACGAACGCAGCAGTCCAGGACATTAGCTTTGCTGTTCCCAAGGGTGAAGTGTTCGCACTCTTGGGGCCCAATGGTGCTGGCAAGTCTACCACCATCGGACTCATCCGAGGAGACATGAAGCCGAACGGCAAGAACAGTGACATTCTGATTGAAGGCACGTCTATTGTCAGTCACCGTGCTGCTGCCCGTGTCAATCTCGGAGTATGTCCACAGTTTGATGCCATGGACCAGATGACGGCTATTGAGCACTTGCGCTTCTACGCTCGAGCTCGTGGCATCTCACCTGCGTCTGCCGTAGAGCACAACGTTGAGCAGATTATTCAGGCTGTCGGCTTGCAACCCTTCAAAACGCGCATGGCAGGGAAACTATCTGGAGGTAACAAACGAAAGTTGTCCTTAGGTATCGCGTTGATGGGTAACCCATCCGTTGTGCTGCTCGACGAGCCTAGCAGTGGAATGGATGCTGCGTCGAAAAGAGTAATGTGGCGGACATTGAACGCTGTTTCTGAAGGCCGATCCCTCGTCCTTACCACGCACTCTATGGAAGAGGCAGATGCCCTCGCCGATCGTGCCGGCATCATGGCGAAGCGAATGCTGGCTCTCGGAACCAGCGACCAACTGCGTAAGAAGCATGGCGACGCCTACCACGTCCATCTCGTACACAAAGACGCTCCCTACACCAAAGATGCCGACATGGATGAGATAAAAGCGTTCATCATCCGCACTTTCCCCGGCGCCACGACAGAGGCCCGCAGTTTCCACGGCCAGCTGCGCTTCAGCGTTCCCAACGACCGCACCGCCACCTACGGCGAGGTCGTCCAGCACTTCCCGGACAAGGACGGCAAGCCCGTGACGCAGCTGTCGCGCAACAGCATCAGCGCGCTCTTCGAGCAGCTCGAAGCCCACAAGGCCACGCTCGGGTTCGAGTACTACTCCGTCAGCCAGGCCACGCTCGACCAGGTCTTCCTCAGTATCGTCAGCCGCAACAACGTGCTCGAGGAGAACTACCATCGCGAGCATCCGAAGTCCAAGTCCTTCGGGCGCGGCGTACGGAATGCTATGGCGTTGCTATTCACATTCTAAGCGGCGCGATTATTTTTCTGACGGCTAGCATTTTTGGCATGGCGTTTGCGGTTCGAGGCCATCTTGGCATTGCATTTATTGGGATAAACGACGGCTACTGTGTGATAGAACGAGATATCCCTTGACTTGCATGAAATCATAATTCATTTGATTAAGTATGTAGATATCTAATTCTCTTCGACGCTTGACAATGCGATGCATTCGCGTGGGTCTTACAGTTCATGTATCTGTACATTCGATCTATCTATATCATTTGCCTGACGCATGCCAGTGTTACAACTCCCAAGGGTTGCGCCGCGGCTCATATCGAAGGTGAGTTGTACATCAACTCAGGTTGGGAAAGTGTGAGACATAGGTCAAGAGCAATAATTCCACAATCATTAAAGCACAGCATCGAGCACAGCCTGTATAATTCGATCCTTAGTGCGCGAAACCTCGCCCATGGCCATCTGAGCGGAAAATTCGAGCGCCAGCGCTCGAGCCCGCCAATCCGTACTCCCTGCTGCCGCGGGATCTTGTTGCCGAGCATCGACCATACGTCGCAGGTTCTGTTTGAAAGTTGTGTCACCCGTCTCAGAGCCGAATTCTCGTGCCAACGCAGCGCCCTTCCGAAGGAGTATATCATGAGTATCCTCTTGACGTGGGGCGGGGGCAAGAGTCAGGCTTTTGAGTTCGAAAGAACCGGTGCATCCACCCAGCATTGTTGTCCAGGCGATATCGTAGACTTCGTTGATGCCCGGCCCAGGGTCTTCGGAAGCGGAGACAATCTCTTCGTACCCTTCTGCATCAGTGCGAAAGCGAGTGACAGTGATCGTTTTGCCTTGGCTGGTTGCCGGACCAAGGGGAACCTGCAGACGCTCGCCGAGACCCAGCCACGACGCAGCAGTCAGACGCGCTATGTCATCCTTTGAGTCGTCAGTGTCCTGCCGTGGTACACCGATACGATGAAGGACGGCATCAGCGAGACGTTTGGCTTCGTCGCCGAGCAGGCGCGGGCGTCCAACAAGGGTAGCACGCAAAAAGTCGCTGGTCAGCACGCGTTTCAAAACTTCGAAAGCAAAGCCAGGAATGTCGCGCTCGATAACCTGAAAATCGCCCTCATCCCGAATCTTGCGGGGGATGTCTGTGCCTGTCCGTGTATACAATTGACTCGACGTGACCGGGGTAATTTGTCTATCGGCCTCATTGGTCTCACCGTTGACAAGAACTCGTGGTAGTGGAGGAGTGGCCAATCGGACCGGTCCACCAGTGTGCTGTGGAACTTGTAACGAAAGTCTGCTCGGTCTGGCCGAACCATCACTAGTGCGGCTTACTAGAGGGGGAGGCAGTGGAGGTGGAGATGTTTGTTGTACTCGTGGAGGTATGGTATCCGGCGTGATAGGTCTAGCAAAATTGCTAGTCGTCTTCTCATTGGCGGGATCTGCTGGAAAGGTGGTGAAGGGGCCATCTTGGATGTTGCGGTTTGCAGGGGGCCGCCCTCTCGGCTTTGCGTTTGGGCCATTGGCGGATGGCCATGCACTCGACACCGCAGGTCCGTTCTTACGGCGTCTGCGAGTTGAAGGCGTGATCGCAGACTTCGGCTCGTTGGAATTGAAGGCTGCCTCAATATGAGCAGCCATCGATGTTGGCTGGGCGGTCATTGGGTGAGGCGACACGATTTCTTGGCCGTTTGCTGGCAGCGGCCATCTCAATGGTGCTGTGGGGGAAATCGCTGACTGGGGTACTGCTGATCTGCTATTCCATGGTCCAAGACTATGAGGATGAACGGCTGATGCGGATGTCCAAGGGTCATGGAACCCCACCGCATGATTGGCACTGTGAGGAATCGCAGAGGATGGATAAGCTGACTGTAGAGTATCACCGACATTCAAGCGTGCTTGCTTTGCCGGAGGTTCGGACTCGACGTTGTCATCGCGTGAGATATCAGAATTTCTTCTCCGCCCACGTTTCGGACGAAATGATGGATCGAGAGCTCTTATGGCTAGATCGTCTTCGGCGAGCACACCGTCGCGACCAGCCGCAGGATACGGATCATCTGATGGTGGGATCTCGTTGAAGTAGGTATGCTGCTTGTCAAGTAAGTATTCGAAGAAAGCGTCGATGTGCATCGACCTCATCCAACGCTTGAGCCGAACGCTATACTGTTGGACTTTCTGCACAGATTGGCCTTTGTTGACGTCGGGGGGCTCCACTCCTAGGTCCAATGCAAGTTGGCCCCAAGTTTTGATTTCTTTGCTCTCCAACTTCTTGAGCAGTTCAAAGAGGCGGAACACGTCGAAGTCTTTATTGTCGCTCTTTGGAGGACTCTGGAAGTTGGTCCTTAAAGTATCTGTCTTGATGTCAAGTGGGAAGTGCGGATTACAGTACAAGATGAACGCTGCGAAGGCATCGGATATTGTCTCTGTAGTCACATCTCGAGACGGCAAAGATCTGTCAGTTGGTCGATATGAGCTAGGAAGTGGCGAGCTTCGACCTGGAGTAGCCCTTCTCAGACGCGGCGAAACACCCGAAGGTGGACCCATAGAGTTGGTTGAATCATTTGAAGAGCGCCGGACGTGGTTTGAACGTGGAGTGCCCGCATTGTGACGAACAGAAGGATGCAGAAGGTTGGGACTGCCCTGAAGTCTTGGATCGAGTCCGTAGCCGTACGGCGGAGGAGTGAATGACTGTGGAAATTGGCTGGTGGCCGAGGAAGCAGACAAGTGGTATCCGCCTTGGTTGGAGACTGGATTTGAGCTGTGATGGGGATACATCGAGCCGTAGGTATACCAGAGATCAGGAAACTCGAGTCTCAGCTGATAACAGTTTGAGCGGTGTCGTCCACCAGACAAAGTCGAGTGCTAGCCAAGCGAAGGTGACCAGGCTGAGTCTCCCAATAGATCATTCACTCCAGCCCATATTCACTTCTAGCTGCCTTCACATACATTCTTTCCGTTTCGAGTAACAAGTAATAGATGGCAAAAGATGGCGGCAATAATGGCAGTTAAGCAGGAGAAATGGGTCCTAAGTGTCGAGTCGCTTGGTCAGACTGGAGCATAAGTGGTCTGTGCGTGGCCGGCTGACCTGCCTCGGCTCTGGTCTGTCCGACAACACGTCTCGATTTGGTAAGAGGACAAACGAGACGCGGAAATTCCTGGCTCGCCATGACCCTATCATGGCATTTAAGTGCAAATATCCTTTACATGATACCACTTCATCTTTGAAGCTCGCTTGCAATGTGTATCGCATTCTCAATACTTGTAGCAGTTGATGGAAGAGTTTTGTGCCGTGTGGCATAGGTCCGTCTCCCCTCGCAGTCATGATGTTGATCGAACGAATACTTGTTCATGATCAGCTTGAAGGTTTGGCATGAGTGGTAAACCCGCACATCTGCGATCTGTCTACAACTGATACATTCTGGGGTCACCATTGTAGGCAATAGTATCCGCTTTGTAGAGATGGCCATCTGCTAAGCAACTTTGATACTTGAGATCCATGTTGGCGCCACCAGAACACTGCAGTAAGCGCGACAACCAGCCTCGTAACCAGATGTGGAATATCGAAGATTGATTGCCAGTTCTCTTAAGACCAGACCAGTCGAATGCCGAATGATCTTGGAACGAAAGCCAGCCTGCCAAAGCGTGTATATCATTCTGCTTAAAAAACATTATGTATCATATCTACAAATTCGCTTCATCATTGAAGCTCGACCGGACTCATTGGGTTGTACATCTTCCTATTTCCTGGCAGCTCAACAGGCTCATGTCCTGGCAGCTCATGCCCATTCCAACTGCCATCGAGTTCTACACCGTCATCTTGCGGTCTGAGTCGTTCACGGCCCACTTTCTCCGATATTGTCGATGTCCACGGTTCAGCAGACCCTTGTCCAGCCCTCTTTCGTCTTCGAAGGAAGATGCCGAGTCCAATCAAAATGGCGAGTAAAATTATTGCACCAATGACTATGCCCGCTATCGCGCCACCACTGAGTGCCGAACTGGAACCAACGCTGGTCTCGGAGGCTGTAGGTGGTGAGGTCTGTGGTGCAGGTGTGATAATTTGAGTACTGGCTTGTGTTGGGCTTATTGATGATGTCGAAGTTGACGAGCTACTCGCGCTGGTTGTGGTCGTGAAGAGTGCTAAATCTGAAGACTGATACGCCACAGATATGGGTTGCGCCCACATTGTGATGGGGCCAGAGACGACAGTGGTGTTCAGAGAAACATTGTCGCTTCGTGCGGATACCGTAGTTGGCTGTGCGTTCGCATTGTACGTGCTGATGCAACCTTCGAACTCCGCCGAGGTGGAAAAAAAATTGATGCTACTGAACGTGACCATGTAGCTGAATTGGCTGCAATCGAGTCAGAACGCGCGTTTCTCAGATTTGAAATGTGCGCATACGTCGGACAACAGATGGCCGTTGTGACTGGCCCGTTGTATGTGTTACCTGCAGTGGCATATCCGACAGGGCATGCACCTGGACTGTACACTTGAGTAGCGGACGGTGCTCGACCAAAACCACTGAAGTCAATCGGAAAGCAATCTACATCTGGAACCTCCTCGATCGCATTCTGAATGAGAAGACCTCCGTCCACGCTGTTATAGAGCTCGGCTTCATACGTCCAATGGGTCTTGCAGCTGGCTGGGGGCGTGAATATAGTCGTCAAAGGGTCCGTGATTGTATATGCCATGTTGGCGCACGTAGGCTGATGTAATGAGACTGGCAGAGAGAGATCAGCAGTATAGGGAACAAGAGGACTTATGTGGAGAGTGCTGAGCCATATGGATTCCATCTTTGAAACACCCCTTGAGGAACGCATAGATGGCGATCGTCAAATTACATGCCCGTGCAGTGCCTAGACAATTGGCTGTACTGTAAGCGATGGATAGCGTCTACAGTAATTGTCTTCAGCCGCACCTACAAGACCATCGTAGGAATAGCGCTACCAACGTCTTTCTCCTCTTGGCCGACAAGCTCACAGCAATACGAACGCGACACCAAAACGATTCCAAAGTGCTTGCTTGAAACTAGATTGTATGTAGACTGCAATTAAGACCTACTTGTGAAGCGCAAGCACGGGCGGCTGAAGACATCTAGTGCTCGATTTCTCGGTCGAGACTTCCACCTCGCAGACGGACGCTACCACGTAGGGCGGCGGGAATCGATCATCGATCCATGCTTGCAGCTCGTGCGGCTGACTTCCAACAATCGTTGGAATAGGCTTCGAACCTTGCTTGATGGGGGCCGTTCTCAATAGTCCACAAGGAAGTGTACAAAATAACGTTTTGACGCCCCAAACTCGGGAAAGGAAAAACAGCGGGCTCGGGAAGCCGTGGTTCCACACCAACAAGGTGCGCAACGCCTACCTCAGTTTCCTCCAAGCATGCAAGGTTAGAAGAACGTGAAACACTGCAGGTGGACTTCACCCGTCCATGAACATCGAGGATTCGCGTGAGTATCGGGGGGAAGCTGGAGAACAACGCTTACCGAGCCCTCATCTTTAATTGTACCTTGCCAGTATCGAGCACTGTGCCAACCTCCTCGACTATCTGAATAGATAGCCAGGTGCTCGCATCTTAGGGCGATGAGCTGGTCTCCGAACGACTTCCGCCTAGCTCGTCATTGTACACGGCTGGTAGTTGTCCCTCTTCTGGTGCTGGGTTTTGTCATTTACCTACTGCTTCCGACCTCTCGGATCGAGACTGCGCTACGACAGCTATACCAGGAACATGGTCAAGATCGGCGCCCCAAAGACGACACTCTTCCACCGCCAGTAACACCCAGCGCAGCGTCGGGCACTTTGCCTGACCCAGCTGATGTTTGTGCTCTACGGTTTGGCGACGACTATCTCCGCGCTTTCAGCAGAACAGCGACGAGATATTGTGATGCGGACTCGACGGCAGACTTGACGTGCTTTAGTCACAAGCTGGACGACAAGAAAACTGATTCTTTCTGCTTGGGCGGCCCCGCGAGCTTGGACACCGAGCAGAAGCAAATTGAGCTGGGTTGCACATTACGAGAATGGGGCGAAGATGACTTTTCAAGAAATGTGCCCCAGTTCCGCGCATTCCCGTCATATTGGTATAACACAGGCCCGAAAGCGATTTTCAATCAGCACATTAAACTACAGCAACATGAACAGCCAGCTATCGCACCTCAGGTTGACGCCAAAGGCTTTTCGCTCCTGGTCCAACGCGAGGACAATCACCAAAACCTATGGCATACTATGATGGAAATCATGTCACTGACCATGTCCCTGGACGTTCTTCGCACGACCATTAACACTAAAACCGGAGAACCATATTTCACTGACCATGACATTGATGACTCTCGAGTCGTCTTCCTGGATAAGCTTACAGACGGTCCTTACTTCGACCTATGGTCAATGTTTGCCAAGAAACCACCCATGAGACTTCAAGAAATGTCTGCTTCGGATCTTTCATCAACAAACGTCTTGGTACCCTTACCAGGAAGCAGCAATCCATTCTGGCAAGCCGACTGGTTGGATCTTCACTGTGGCGAATCAACACTACTCAAATTATTTTCGAGTCGCGTGCTTGACTTCTATGACGAGTCCGAGACCATGACGGCAGTAGAGAGGCCGCTTACGCTGACATTGATCGACCGAAAAGATAAGCGACGTCTTTTGAACAAGGAAGTGTACTTTGAAGCATTGCAGAAGAGGCACCCTACGGTGAATATGCGTATGGTAGACTACGCTGCTCTTTCTCTGTCGGAGCAGATCCATATTTCACACACAACAGATATCCTCGTCGGTATGCATGGCGCTGGATTAACACATGGCATGTTCCTGCCGCCCAAGTCAACGCTTGTGGAAATTCAACCGCCATCTCTGCAGCACAAAGGCTTTCATAACATGGCTGAGGCACTCGGACATCGTTACTTCACCTGCCATGGGAGCGAACATGACATTCCCGATGCGAATGGGGACTGGCAACATGATGACGTCTTCTTGGAGGAAACGACCTTCCACGAAACTATGGACCAGGCAATTGCATCTATGGCGGGTCAAAAAGTTGCGTAGATTTGGGGTGTTTTGCAGCATGGTGCCGAAGATCAAACCATGTATTCATGTATACACGACTTGCTGTACGAAGCACAACCTTGGGCATTATTGTAGGATTGATAGTATGAATATGCTTTAAGCGCACTCTCTTCCATATGATCAACCTGGCAAGTCATATACCCACTGGACCATTCCTGACAAATGTGAGAAAGTCAAATAGAATGGATGAACATGCTCTGTACGTATACATAAAATGAGGTGTACAGACAGACGTAACATCGCTGCCTGAGGTTGGGGAATCCACATAGCGTTTCATGGTTTTACATCTTCCGGGGCTTAAATGTACGACGACACATCTTGATGGCAAAATTTAACACTCATTATAGCTAGACAGAGTATCAATAAACTATGATACAGTCACAAGCATCGTACTCTTTTTTGGTACCAATGGGCGCAGTATACATCCTAAAAACTCCGATCTCCAGCAAACGCTAGCGTGTGGCAGCCGAGGCATGATGATGATGCGCAATCACAAGCTTCGACATCGAGAGCAGCTCGGCGGTCGTTGTGGGAGGGGAATGCCAACTCTACGGAATTAATTCATTTTCCTTCTTTCCATTCTACCTCAGGGACATCATTTCATCAAACCACAACACCTTCGTTCAGCACTCGATATACCGCCATCATGTCCGACCGAGCAGCAGCACCCACCCCCTCCAACCCCATGCCAGCGGCAGCGCAGCCCGCAGCGCAGGCACAGAATGCCTCTGCTACATCTCCCGCCGCGCAGGCCGCAGCAGTCCAGCAGGCCGACAATGTTGCGCACGCGCTGGCCGGTGCTGGAGGAGGACTTCTGTCCATGGCATTGACCTACCCGTTGATCACGCTGTCCACACGTGCCCAGGTGGAGAAGAAGAAGGCCAACACAGGAACTCTGGATGCTGCTCAGCGTATCATCCAGCGCGAAGGTGTTGTCGGCCTGTACGCTGGTCTGGAGAGTGCGCTGTTCGGTATCTCGGTGACCAACTTCGTGTACTACTACTGTACGTCCAAGTGCAAGATGTTTGATTCATATGAGGAACACATGGCTAATATGAAAGGCACACAGGGTACGAGTTCTCCCGCGACTTCTTCCAGCGAACCACCGGCAAGGCCCGCCTAAGTGCGCTCGAGTCGATCGCTGCTGGTGCGTTGGCCGGTAGCGCGACTGTGATGCTCACCAACCCTATCTGGGTGGTCAACACACGCATGACCGCGCGGGCCAAGGCCGAGACCGAGGACGGCCTTCCTACCTCCCAGGCGGATATCAGCCAGAAGAAGAAGCAGCTGAGCACAGTCGGTACATTCATGAAGATCATCCGGGAGGAGGGCTTCACGCGACTGTTCGCCGGTGTGCTGCCAGCTTTGGTGTTGGTCATCAACCCAATCCTACAGTACACCGTGTTCGAGCAGCTCAAGCAGTGGCTGGAGAAGCGCCGCAAGGTGACTGCATGGGACAGCTTCTTGCTTGGCGCCCTCGGAAAGCTGGCCGCCACCAGCATCACATACCCATACCTGACTGTCAAGTCTCGTGCGCACGTGGCCAGTGCCGAGGGCAGCAAGGAGGGCATGACTGCGACCCTCAAGAGGATCGCGCGCGAGGAGGGTCTCGGAGGTCTCTACGGAGGTGAGTGTCATCTCAATCATGAGTTATCTGGCATCATAGCTAATCTAATTGCTTTACAGGTATCGGACCAAAGGTCACCCAATCCGTCCTCACGGCGGCATTCCTGTTCGCCTTCAAGGACGTGCTCTACGACATGACCGTCAAGGCCCGCTCCAGAGTCGCCAAGAAGGTCGTGTAAACGCATCATTGTGATCAGACAATAGAAGTAAGTGCACGCTGGCTGCAAAGGCCGTCGACGGCCAACGGGAAGGAACTTGGAGGCCCGGCATGAAAGACATATTGGCATGTAGGAGAGGGCGATGAAGCGGGAATCATGTTGAGCGCGCCTAGAAGGCGGCAAAGGAGGCTTATATGTAAGATGAAGAAAACTTGACCGAACACGAGCATGAAGAGCGTGGGTATTGATATCGATGCCAAATTGCAATCACCGACCTAAGTAGATGTATTTATTGCCATCCAATAGTTGTGATTAACCACACAATTGTGAAATTTCACTGACTTAATCACACTACGTGCTGTCTGTGGTGAGCTGTATCAAATGTAGTCTGGATGCTGGCCGCTACAATACCAAGTTAGGTGTTGAGGTCTACCCTCTCCTCTCCATGAGTTTTGGCTGCGCGTAAACATTTTAAAAGTGCAAACGAAACCTGTATCTCGACCTTCGCATACCGAATGGAAGCTTAGCGACTTGCTGGATCAGATGGGCAAGTGATCACGAATTCCAGCATCTCTCTCTTCACTCAGGTGCAACTATAAACGTGGGTGGAAAGTATATACATCTAGACACAAGATACACAGATATCATCTGTTCAAATTATCTCATAGCTGCGCAGGCGCAAGCCAATGCATGTCATGATCAGAATCTTGCTATGCGTCTATTCCTCTACATTTCGATTACATCCATTTGATGAATATCCGCAAAGATGACATTTTAACGCTCACAAATCGCCGTGCTTGTTGATATAGCCGGTCATATTTGTGGCGGCGACAACAAAGTCGGAGATGACGGTGGTGTTCAGATGCTCGTCTGGGTGGTCGGCACGGTCTTGCACCAGAGCTTGGTACTGTACGGGTTCGTTAGCACATAATATCTCACGTTGGAACAAGAAGGAACCTCGAGCACTTACCTTGAAGCCGAAGTTGAGGATTAGAGCAACCATCAGTCCGAGACAGACCACGATCGGGCCAGTGATGGCATCGAAGTCCTTGCCGCTTCGTCGCTCGATCAAGCTGGTGCGCCACATGTAAATGCCGTAGCCCCAAGCTCCTGTCAGGACAGCAATGACAGTGTAGACGACCGCAAGGGCGCGAGCGACGTTGTTTTCAACTCCAGCCGCGTTGTAAAGACCAAGAGAGAGGGTTGCGAGAAGTACAGAGACGTGCTGCCATTTGATGAACGTGCGTTGATTTGCGAGCCAAACCTTTGCTTCCACTTTGACTGGGCCTTGATCCTTGATCCAGATTTCGGGCTTGCTCACACCTGGCGGAAGCTGCGCCTTCCCGGAACGCCTTGCCTGCGCATACTTGCTGGAGGAGATCGAGGGAAGAAGGCTTAAGAGACCGCCAGGGGTGGATTGACGCTCGATACCATGTGTTTGCCGTCCAGTCTCGTCATCATCGGGCTCCTCTGCGGTTTCTTGCAATTGACTCGAGGTCGTCCCAACGGATTTACTAGTGTCATTCTTGGTATTCCCATTCAAGGTATAAGGACTCTTTCGCATGATGTGGCTTAAGGAAGGCGATCCAGCGGGTGAGATCACCGCGCCTTGATGACCCCGATGCATTGGGCTCTTGAGGAGACTACCCACAGCGAACTCGTCGTCTCGCTCTTTCTGCTTTTTGGCTTGCTCGTCCTCAAAAGCTTGGTGCGGGTCCCGACGGATGTCTGTATCTAACTCAGAAAGCCAGAACGGGAAGGTGTTCACATAGTCTTCGAAGAGCTCGGCAACACCATGAACAAATTTGCTGAAACGTGGTGACTGCTTCAAGAGATGGCTGTTGACGAGGTCCTCTACCCATTCGGTCTTTTTGCTGACATTGCGCATCTTGATCTCAAGCAGCGCAAATGGGAAGCGATTGATCTCGCCTTTGCGGATCGAAGAGAATGGATACTCGAGCTCATTATTGTCGATATCAGTCCTGTGCCATGTCTCGGGGTCGCGACAGGGTCTCTCGTCGATAGCATCTTCGCGAATGAAGGCCAGGTCAGTGTCGAGACTTATGCGCACCCGATCGTCTCCAGGAATTTGGAAGGCAGTCCGTGTGTAATTAGCTCGGAGCATAGGTTGAAGATCGTTTTCTTTGATAAACTTTTGAATCTCTTCAACAGATTCCTTCAAGTTCTTGGCTGCGTCGCTCTCTGCGCCAGCCCGATCCTCGAGCTTGCTGATCTGCTTCTCCATGTGGTATTCATTCTTGATGAACCGCTGCACGTATTTTTCTTTGGTAGAGAACCGAGACTCCTGACTTGTGTTTTCTTCGGTGACGGTCTTCTTTTCGAACCAGATTTCCGGCTTTTCATTCAGCTGACCATACCAACGCAGTCTGAGCGATGAAGCCACATTATCGTCCACCTTATTTGTGTACAATGAAAAGGCTGGATTATCGAAGTAGATGCTGGTGATTGACGGATCGGTCTGATGGCCTTCGGCAACCTTGGAAGTCTGCGGGTTGTATACCAGCACCGGGAGACGACGTAAGATCAAAGTCTTAACCTCGAGCAGATTATCTGGATGCACCCAGAACTTGTGGCTCACATATTCGTCACGGCCTTCGGTGTGCTCGCTGATACTCATCCCGCGCTTTTCAGCGCCTTCGAGATGTTGACGAACGAAGCTGTACATTGCACTCAGACGATACAACAGTGGGCTGTAATCTTCCTTGTTGAATGGCAGTGCAGCCAAACGGACTTGCAGCAGTGGTCGTACCCGGTATGAGTGTCCACGCTTGCGGTCATGCTTCTTTACTGCCTTCAGAAACCCGGTATAGTTGATACGGCTGTATTTCTCGAGCTCGTTTGTTTCCTTGGTAATCTCGTCCAATTCAGACAGAACCTCCCCAAGAATCTTCTGCTTTTCTGCATCGCTAGGCACAGGTTTCTTGCCATTGCCGTTGCTGCTTGCTTCTGATTTGTTCAGAAGGCCACTGCCACCAGATGTCTCCTGGCCACTTTTCCCAGCCTTCTTCGACTGTGTCGTCTCTTCATCACTTCCACGCGTAGCTGCGGCAACCTGATCAAGCTTGGCTTCGCATTTGGCCGTACGGTCGCGGAGCTTTTCGTAGGTGTCCTTATGGAAAGCGTGCACCTTTTCGAGCTGTTGATTTACTAGCTCGTCAACGAACGCACCCTCGTCGTCTTCTGTCCATGTTGCACCCTTGGTTTCGGTTGTAGGTGAGTTGGGAGCAGATTCGTCCTCGCGCAGGAGCTTCTTAAGCTTAGCATAGTCGATGTACTTGTCTTTCCACGGGGCGTAAGTCGCCAACTCCAGCGTGCGGCCGAACCTCATTCTGCTGTTTGTGTGTGAATCTGAATGACAAAAGAGAAAACCTCAACCAGCTTCACCTCAAGCTAGAATAGCAAAAGCAAGTCTGCTCTATCGTACCGGACCACTATATGACCAGAACTGCCCCACTTGTTGTCAAGCTCAGGCATTGTCCAATCATTGGTGTCGCACGTGGGCACTGTCGCTGCGTGGGAATGTCGTGACAACCATCACTTCACAGGACCTCACCTCTTTACGATACCCAACTCCTCTGACTTGCACATATCGAAGGTCCTGACTTACGAACTGCATCTTGCGTTCATGCCTTGTCTTTCTCTATGTCTCTTGAAAATATCACGTCTCTCCCTATTAAGACTGCGCCTTGGCGAGAATGATCCCTCGGATCACCACCACGACTTCTACGATCTAGTAGATCTCGCTCTTGTTGTGATGTCGACGAAGCATTCCTGTCAGCTACAATACATGTATGATTGATGTTTTGTGACCCATCTCTACTATTTGCATACAGCAACGACTAGTCGCTCGCGATGGCCAACTCGTCTCCCATGAACCCGGAAATGATATCGAACCTCCACACCATTCTCAGCTCTCTCACAAACTCTCCCTACCCAACGCTGCCTTCACCCGAATCAACCAACCGGCGTGCATCGGTTGCGGTTATCATCCGTATCCAGCCCTCGTATGCGCACTGGCCTAGTAAGAACGCTGAAGCCAAATCTCTCGATGCATTCTTTGCGCAGGATTGGGTACAACACGGGGAACCCGAGATCCTGTTCATTAAACGAGCGTCGCGTAAAGGTGATCGGTGGACTTCACATATCGCACTACCTGGTGGTAAGAAAGATGCGGAGGATGTCGACGATCAGGCCGCCGCTGTACGAGAGGCCCGGGAGGAGGTTGGGGTGGATCTGTCGGTGCATGCATTGCCCTGCGGTAATCTGCCTCAACGTCTGGTCACCACTCACTGGGGCAAGAAACCTCTTCTAGTGCTTTGTCCCTATGTTTTCCTCTTGACCAATCATGAAGTGCCGCCTCTCAAACTCCAGCCCACCGAAGTTGCAGCTACTCATTGGGTTTCTGTCCGCAACTTGCAGGCCAAGTCACAGCGGACGGTAGCATTCGAGGACGTCAGTAGTCGCCTTGCTAACCAGGAAACTGGTGTCAAGAAGTGGATGCTGAGCCTGATACTCGGCAAAATGATGTTTGCCGCAATAAATCTGCTCCCGACCGAATCCTTACACAGTGCTGAAACTCCAGCACCTGATGCTGCAATCCAACTGCAAGACAATCGACATGTCCCAGCAACGACCTATAGCCGATTGAAGTACACGCTTTCTCGCATACACAGGTTGGACATCTTCAACCAGTTCCCTGTGCCACCGAAGGATGGTCCGCTCCTTCTATGGGGCTTGACCTTAGGCGTGGTGTCGGACTTTCTTGATCTGATTCCTCCTCATGATGCACTAACACTCTGGACATATCCCACATTTACACCTCTCGACGTTCGCTTCACTGTCTGGCTCCTGACTTACAACTTCAAGCAAAGGAAACGTGTAGAGCTCCAGTCCGGTACAGCCGTTTCGGAAAATGCTGGGTTCCATCGCCCTGCCTTTGGCGGCGTGACGGAAAGCCTTGCATCATCCGCTTCCGCACTTGCAGAGTCTGCAGGCCTCCATGGGCTTGGTACTGGTAGCACGATACGAGGTGACTTGAGACCTGATAGGAAGGCTGCAGTCCAGACAATGTTGGAAGGGTTCGTCGAGTGTCTTACTCAAAACCTTTTGCCAAAGAGCTATACTGAATCAAGAAGTAGGTATTACGATATAGTTCGCAAGGCTGTAGGGGTTGCGTTGGTTGGCCGGGCAGGCTTCACTATAGTGATTGCTGCAATGATCTGGAAAAAGATGATAAAAGGTTCTTTGAGCTCTAGGTGATGAGTGAAGTTGCTCCAGGTCTTGCTTCATAGATATGTACATCCGCCTATAGATTAATGCTCCTTCGGGTTCACTTCTGATTCCTTAACTCATGTTACGTGAACTTCGGCATGCTGTTCACCACTCTACACAGAATCACGCTAGCCCCACTTCCTCTTTCATATGCTGCGCGTGTGTCGCGTCTTCCCAACCTCATGTACTCACGACTGTAGAAAAATAACACTTGCTGGACTTCATCAACCTCCCTCCACGACCCAGACAAATACTGCTGGCGGTGATTCACTTTTGGGCTTTTCTGATGACAAAAAGCGATTGCTAGCCCACCACGATGCTGCAACAAGGTCGAGAACCAGCAGTGGGGCAACAATGTCCTACATTGACCTCACAGGGTCTAGCCCAGAACCCGACGAGTCCCCTGGGAAAATACTCAATGGGTTCATGCCCAGGAAAGTCAAGCAGGTTGGCAGTCTAGGAGAAGACAATGGCAGGCCAGTGCCGCGAATGAAAACGGAAGCATCGCCGGTAGTACTACACAAAACGACAACAGAAGCCGCTTCGAGGCCGTTACATCATGAAGAGGTCTACAACAAGGGATTGGCTATGTTGGGCCACCCGAAAGACATTAGCAATGGATTCAAGAACCGGTGGTCACCACGGCCAAGCTCCTTCTATACACTTCCCGACCAGGCCAAATCTCAAACGAATGGTCTCGAAACACAGCCCGTGGTGGTGCATGTACAAGGTTCAGGCATGAAAGAGCACGCCCAAGATTCAGCTGTGGAAGCAAGGCTACAGATATACAACAAGTTTCGTGCCAAAGAGGCTGCACGGCGCATCACGATCGAAGAGGATTCTGAAATGAACCGTAGAAGCCCTCGGATGAAACGTGGCGCTTCAACACCTCCCGATGACAAGATCATGCAGAAAAAGCTGCGTCTGGTGCCAGGTGCTAACCAAACAAGCCTTGATCCGTTGCGCGAATCGTCATTGACGCAGGCAAGAAATTCTGAGTTCGATGAGACACCTAGTACATCATCGCCATGGAATGGAGCTGAAGATAGAATCTTGCTTCGATCCAGAAGTACAGGTGTGGAATGGGAGATGATTGTGCAAATGTTGCCAGGCCGAAGCCTTCATGCTTGCCGGTTACGATATAAACATCTAATGTCTACTACCACTCCAGTACCTTCATCCCAGAAGCGACCTTCTAGTCTGCCACAAAGTGACACCAGAGGACGCGTTGCTGGGATCGATGCCTCACCGTCTACGACTCCAACATCAGTATGGGCTCCGTGGTCTGCTGCGGAAGACAGCCTACTGGTAGAGTTGAAATCAGCGGGCCATAATTGGGATGACATCGCATGTCGTTTTGCAAATAGAACTAAAGCCGCCTTGCAGCAGCGATATAGCAACAAGCACAGAGGTATGGAGGTTGTTCGCACTAAGCGCTCTGCGTGGAGCCACGAGGATGATTTGCTTCTGCTGAAGCTTAAAAATGTCGATAATCTGTCGTGGAAGCAGATCATGTCGTACTTTCCTGAACGAACGCTCAAGGCCCTCGAGAATCGACACTTTCAGAGGCTTAATGGACCCTCAGTGGTGCTCAGCAATGGGCAAAAGAAGGAGGTAGCGGCGTCATTTGCACATCGGCAAAGGACAGACGGCCCCGCTCTGTCACGTGCGTTGTCATCTGCGGAAGTCAACGACGATCTCCTCCTAGCTCGCAGAAAACCCCAAAGGACTACGACTAAAACCCAACCCACTGCTGACGGGTTCGTTTCATGGGCTGAAGCTGATCAGCGCATGAAATCGAAAGGAGACGTCTTTTCAACGACAGAGAACAGTGTCATTGAGCCTAGAGAGCTCGAACCAGGCGGACGAGACCGCGTGTTCCCAAGCACAGTCTCAAAGCTTCTGCGAGACCGAGCTACGGGAAAAAGATTAGGGGTTTCAGTAGAACTGAAAAACCACGTGTTTGACGAATACAGAGTGAAGAATTACTTCGATGGAACGTCCGGGGATGTCCACTACCTTGTATGGCACCCAGATGGCACTCGCTTTGCAGCTGGCTCGATTGCAGTGTCCGATGCACAGTCCATGCAATACAATCGACCACTGAATCTACTGTCCGGTTCGTTGGTCTCAGGTACTCTGCTCGAATTGCAGGAGAGTCACATAGACAGGCCACTCATCGATGACTCAAACGATCCTGATGCCTCGCACGCCATGCATGAAAGCCAAGATCCCAGGCTTTTCATGAGTGTAACTGCCATCTGCTTCGACCGGGCCCCGACACATGATACTATGTACACGACAGGGTACGACAAGAAACTCCATGTCTACACTGTAGGGGATAGTATCAGTGATACCAAACATCGGTACGAGATTCACCATTCTGCGAACATCGACCTCCTTGACGTCAACGCGCAAGGTCTGGTAGCGACAGGTTGTACCGAGCTCGAAGAAACTTGTGTCAACGTCTTCCAGTGCGGTGCGCAATCGTGGCAGCAAATCGCATGGCTAGCCCCAACAAAGCTACCCCGATCTTCATTGCTCCCTCGAGCGCTGAAATGGGGAACGTCGCATCACGTTCAGGATTATCTGCTCGCTGGATTTGCGGGACAGTCGGATGATGGTGATGAGCAACTTCGTCTCGCTGGAGAGATTGGTCTCTGGTCGGTACAGACAGATGGCACAGTATCACGATTCAGTGTAAAGTCCATGACTCAAAATGTCTTTGACGTCGCGTGGAATCCCACGCCCACTACAGCTTCCACGATGTTCGTTGTCGCATGTGCACTCAAAGCTAACAATACCACGCATCGGACACGCACTGCTATGCAGTGCTACGCTCCCACACAGCTGACGCAACCAGTGATTACTTTCCAGTGTCCTGCATCTGACATCAACGATGTCTTATACTGTCCCCATGACAGCAACTTGGTCGCTGCCGGAGCTACAGACGGAAGAGTGTATGTATGGGACCTTCGTTATCGTGACCGTATGCCTTTACATGCCTTCGCGCATGAAGAATCGTTGAATATTCTCCCACATTATCAAGATCGCGAAGCTGCAGATACCGGTGTGCGCTTCCTATCTTGGGGAGCTACGAGCTCCCGCCTGTACAGCGGGTCATCTGACGGCATTGTCAAAGTCTGGAATCCCTTCAGATCATCCGACACCGCTCTAGTCGATAACGTTGCAACCTTTGAGTCTGCGATCATGTCAGGCTCTTTCAGTCCAGACTACTGTGAATTGCTCATCGGCGAGGAGAAGGGACGATTGAACCTCCTAAGCATCAGTCGAGGGGATGACGAGGGCGGAACGTCTGCAAGTGCTTTCAGATTGCGGCGAGCAGCTAAGGAGACCGAGTTCGAGGAGCCATACTATGAAGCGGCGCAAGACTTGATCGACAGTGGCGCAATCGAATACAGGCCCATGGGCGCTCTTCCAATCCGGCAAGCCGTGCAAGGCCCGTGTTATGATGGGCCGTTCTTCAGACCTACAGTGCACGAATGGGAACGCGCGACGGACGCGCTGAAACTTGCTTCAGCGGCATGGGAGCGACTGAAACTAGCTCATGACAAAGCACAACTTGGCGAGGATGAGGATGAGGATGATGATGTGGACGCATTAGACAAAGCAAGTGCACGCGTGGAGGATGCAGAGAATCGTATTCAGATATTGCAACGACGGAAAGATGAACATGCTCAGCATAATGCACAGGCCATAAAGATGCAACAGGCATTTTTTGCTGCGGAGGCTAGCTCACAGCCGATGTTGGGTTGTGCATTGGATTGCAACTATCTCCCATCGCATACAGAGAGTGGACCTGAGGACTCCAATCGCTCAGCTCAGCGCATCCCACACGCTCTCAGGGCCATGCGCGCACTTCCGCGCTCCGTCGATGCTTCTGCGCTTGAAAACCCAAATGGCAATTTGCCGCGTCTGTCCGTCAGCGTGGCCAACATGACATGCTCCGATCTGTATCGCCTCGGTCTTGCACCAGTCTGCCTAGACTGTACCCGCGCCGCTACTACAAAGAGTCCACAGCTGAAGGCCCATTTCAAGCGAATGTGCAACGCTCGTCTACAGCGTCTGAAAGCCAGCTTTGACCAGTCCTGCATGGATTGCGGAGCACCTGTCATTGCTTCTGCAGATGGCACGACTGATATCGTACGACGATGTGAGAGGTGCAACTTCGCCTGTCCTCGATGCTCAAGCACTGCTAGAGTCTCCACAAGCACGAGCGTTGTGGAGTGCGAGTCGTGCGGACTATGGTATAAAGCGGGTGTGCTAGGTTATGAGCTGTGTGACGAATTCAAGGAGCTGTCACGCGTGGCTTCAAGATCGCTTGCAATTAGCAAGCGAGATCCAGCAAGTGGCGACGAAGATGACGACGATGATGATCTGGGAAATGCAGAACTCGAACACTACGCTTCACTTTGGGGTGAGTCATGACGGATCACGGGAAGAGCTGCGCGGACAAGCGGAAATAGCTTAGATTCATCGTATCGTAAGAAACTGGTTGTACATCCATTACTCAATAGCCTTCCCTCGTTACAGTCGTCGTGGCAGTCGTGGTCGTATGTGACACAGTGTTATCCCCTCCCTTGAAACCCTGCTCCCCACTACTTCCAGCTTCCATTCCGCTCTCGCCATCCACTGGGATCTGGCCCTTGATCTCCGGATCCGCATCGGCCATGACGGGCGGACCAGTAAACGTCTTCCGTCCGCGGATGAAGTACCACAAAATGCTGATCATCGCGAAGCCCGCAAACACCACGCTGGCATAGTTCATCGAGCTCGGCGTGACGGGCAGGGATACGGGCATGCAGAAGAGGACGATGGCGAGCGCGATCCAGCAGAGGCACACGATGTTGATGGCGTAGCCGAAACGACCGAGAGAAAAGGTCGAGTGGCGCACTAGGCGGCGGCCGCGCAGGACGGAGACCAGGATCGGAAGTCCGTAGCCGCAGGACAGGCAGATGGTCGCCACGCCCGTGAAGGAGTTGAAGGCCGCGGTCGAGCCGAAGTAGATCAGCCCGAGCAGGCAGTCGACCACTGTCGATACGATCAAACCGTTCAGGGGAATACCTAGCTTGCTGTTCGTCTTCGACAGCCAGCGTGAAGCGGGCACGGCGCCGTCTCGCGCAAAAGCGTAAGTGCATCGCGAGCTCGCCGTCAGTGCCCCTGTGCCGGCGAAGATGAGGATGCCGAGAATCAAGAAGAGAAGTCCAAACCCGCCGGCAGCGGATCCAGTCACGATCTGGAAGAGCAGTCCAATGGGCTGGCCGCTGGGCACGTCGAGAAGCGTCTGCACATCGGGTAGGACGAACAGTATCGGGATCAGGTAGACCACGCCCGTGACACCTGCTGCAGCAACTGACAAGACCATAGCTCGCGGGACTTCCCGCGCAGGGTCCATAACTTCTTCACTCAAAGATGCCACAAGGCCATATCCAGTGAGTACGTAAGCGGCTTGGAGCAGCCCAACAAAGAAGGCCCAGCCTGAGGGCCAGCCGGAGGTGCTCGCATCGTAGTGGGCGAAGACGAATTCTCCGCTTCGTCGGTTGTCAGCCATGACGAGGACGGTGACGATGATGATGACGACACTGGATGCGGTCCAGTAGATGCAGAGTTGGTTGATGAAGTCGAGATATTTGGCTCCGAAGGCATTGATCAGAAAGCAGACCAGCATGACAGCCCAGAAACAGAGAACGGTCTGCCAGGCATTAGCAACGAAGTCCGGATTCCACAAGCTGATAGCGCTGAGGATCAGTTGACCACCGGAGAAGTTGATGGAGAGTGTCACGGTCCAGTTGCCTACGAGATTGAGCCACCCGGTGATCCAGCTGGCGATAGGTGCCCATTTGGGGGTGGCCAGCATGGCGCTCCAGTAGTACACTCCTCCAGCGGTAGGGTAGACGGCACAGATTTCTGCTAGACTTGCGGCAATAGATAGGGAGATGAGAGAAACGAGGACCCAGCCCCAGAGGATGGTGACACTTTGTCCGTCATGAAGCGTGATGTAGAAGGTCGTAGACAATCCAAAGGGAACGGCCATGATCGCGAAGGACATGCCGAGGATGGATATCATGCTGAGACTGCGAGGCAGATCAGACTTGTAGCCCAGCTTCGCGAGATCCGCGTCAGCGGCATGACTGTTCGAGTTCTGGCGTGGCGCGGCCACCGATGAGACTCGACGTCGGAATGAGTCCATGACAATTTGCAAGATGTGGTACCGATAGACAGGGCAGGACAGGTCACGTAAGGAAGGCGACGAATTGCCTGTTGACAGCGGACGGCCAGATGGTTTCGAGGCAGTAGTTCTCGACGGCCAACAATTCGTCCAAGGAACGAGGATTTCAATGGTGTTGCATGTCGAGAGGGTGAAATGATATGCAATGTGCTATCTCGATCCAGGTCAGGTATAAATGAATGGCTTGAGAACCAAAAACGCGACGTTTGATAAGAATGACAAGGCACAAATCTGAGATATTCCAGACGATTGCAGAAACAGGAGCTGCCCAGGGGTGAGAACAGACTGACAATACCACCGTAGGAAGATAGGGCAAGCGGTGCGACCTGTTGGCGATTGGAGGCAACTAGACTCGATATCAATGGACAGTGAAGTTGTTATCAGGTGCGTTCCAGATCAGGACACGAGGTGAAGTCGAGGCGGATGGAGGCACGGCGGGGTCCGTCGCTACCAAGTCTCTATGAGTGGTACCAAGACTGTCGTAGCGACTCTGGCAAGAAGCAGTAGTACAGCACAACCTCGCTATAACGATGGCCTTCGGAGAGATGGATTTAATCGCTATATCAAGGTTATCGTTACATTGAGAGGTTATGTGTAGTATTGCAATTAACACATAATTAAGACTAGAAGGTTCTTAGATCTCTCTATTATAAACTCTTAAACTACTAGTTCCTTATAATTCTCTTATATTAATCTAATCTCTATAATTAGCTATAGTTGTAATCTATAGCTTGTTCTTTATATAGTCTTAACTAGTTAATAAGATTAATAGCTTATAAAGGGTTAATCTTTAGTAGTACCTTAACACCTTTATTATTAGATTCTTCTATAAGTATTAGCTTATATTATTATATAATATACTCCTTTAGATCTTCTATGTTGTTATTAATAATCTTATTAAGTAGATTAAGTAGCTAATTAATCCCTATTATAGCTATAATCTTCTACTAATTAATAAGGTGTAATAGCTAATTTTAAAGTACTTGTCTAACCTTAAGAGCTTAAATATTAGCTTAAGTCTAAGATGTATTTATAGCTACTAGATTAACTACTAATTTTATCTAGTAGTTAGCTATTGTCTATATTAAGACCTCTAACTAAGTAAGGTTAATAAATCTTATTACTTTAAGAAGGTTTATAGTATTAAGTAGATCTCTCTTAACCCTCTATTTTTTAAGTATATAATAGAGCTAGTACTTCTTATAAATAGCCTTAAAGGTACTAATAATGCCTTAATCTAATAACTGCAACCTACTAGTTATATTTAGAGAGAGTTATAAGATCTCTATATTCTATAACCTAAACTCAACTAGTTAGCTCTTAATTATATTAACTATAAGCTTATATATAAAGAAGTTATCTATTAAAAGAATAACCTTTCTACTAACTATCTGCTTGTTAAATTAGTATAGCTATTCTTCTATTACTATGCTAGTTATCTAAGCCTTTTTATTAGCCTTATAGATACACTACAATCTATTAATATTAATACTAGCTATAGTAAAACAATAAGGTCTTTTATACTTGCTAATAATCTAAGGATTAAGCTTATAGTAGCTAGTAGCATTATAGTAAAAATAAATTAAAACCCTTATTTTATCTCTTTTTAAACTAGCTAATCTCTTTGTTAATAGAGCTCTATTTAGTATAGTTCTCTAGTAAAGGCTAGTCTTATTATAGTTATATTGATCTTTAAGGCTATAAGTAGCAACCTTTGCTTATATTACTACTATTACTATATTTAATGCTATCTTATCTATATTAGCTACTTTATTATGTTTTATATGCTCTTTAATTCTATTTCTTTACTTAAAGTTTACTATCTAGCTATTACTCTAAACAGGCTCTTTCTAATAAGAATATTAAGGAAGTCTCTACTAAAACTAGCTTGCTTATAGTCTAAGTAGATTACTAGTTATAAGTAGTTAATATTGTGTGTACTTAATAAAGGTAGCTAAGGCATTCTTAAGATCTTCCTACTACTCTTTTCTCTGCTTTTTAACACTAGCTTAATAACCTTACACCTTAGATTAGCTGTTAAGGTAGCTATAGTAGCTACTAAGGATCTTAGACATACTATTCTGTACTATTAGCTTACTAAAAGTAGCCTTAAACTATGTATAAAGGTCCCTCTATATAATAGACTAGTAGTTTTAGCTGTATTAACAAAGGCTAGCCTTTTCTGTAAGAGTGTAGGCACGCCTTTTTTAGGCCATTTTGACCTTAACCACAATAATAGATTAGTATGCTAGTAATAAGGTTGATTATTATATAGCTATAGCAAGGTATTAATAATATTTTGCTGTGTAAACTATTAGGAGATAAGCAATTAATCGCTATAGCAAGGTTATTATTATAGCGATTATTATTATAACAAGGTTGTACTATAGTAACAAACAGACAGGATAAAGTCTACATTGTGTTTAGCTTCAATAGCTACGCGACTACATATAGTAGCTTGTCTAGGGACTAGCAGCCTAGGAAACTAGGTGTTACGAGCGTAATCATCCGTACTATAGGACAGCGTTCCCTGTGTTACGCGTTACGTGCTACACAACCACATCTAAAGTGATTAGTATAATCACCTTAATTAGTGTAGTTAGCTACTAATCATCCTCACCACCGCTAATTAAACTAATTACTACGATTCTCCTATGTATATAGCGCAGCTAGTTTCATTAGATAGAATCGTGTACAACTCATTGTTTATACTTAGTGATTAGAATAACATAACTCCCT
>PXOE01000183.1:0-25484 GCA_003012245.1 Microcyclospora tardicrescens | reverse complement strand
GGGTCAAGGTGGTGCGGGATACGGTAACGGTCAAGGTGGTGGGCGGCGAGGAGGAGAGCGTGGAGCTGAAGGACGAAGGGGGAGGGGTACGGCAGGAGGTGTTGGGCTGGGCTAAAGCATTACTCAATGGAGTACCAGATGCGAGGCAGAGTCCTGAACAGGCACTGGCGGATCTGGAGTTGTTGGAGGCAATGCTGAAGAGTGGAGAAAACGAGAGTAAATCCATCACGCTCCAATATCAGATATGAGTGCAGGGACATGCAGAAATGGTCATACAAGTATATGTACAATATACAGCGTCTGTGACTGCAAAGCAGCTCACCACAACCTGTTGTCTCCGCTTGCGACGCCTGTCCTGGCCTTGGCTGCAGTCTTCCTCGCGCCCTTGCTGCCCAGTCCAGGAGTCTTGAAGAACAAACTTGGACCATGCCCTTCCTGCACCATGTGGCTGAGGTAACCTCTCTTGGCTGCATCGCGATAATATTCCAGGTCCTTCCTCTTTGTTGGATCAGGGAGACGGAACCGGAACCGCTGCTTCTCCTCGCTCATCGCCTGCTGTGCTGCCTCGACGCCTTCGTCGCTCGCGGGGCTCATCAGGATCCGGCTTTGCAAGCTGTGCATCGGGTCCATCTCGCCCTTCTTGATCTTGCGGATTGCAAAGTTGGTGTAGTACCGCGTCGTCACGGTGCCACCAACACGCTCGACGGCAGCGATCGCTTCCGCCGAGGCTCGCGACACGACGATATTGATAGGCGTCGTGAGCTCTTCTTTGCCGCGTGCGAGCAGCTTGACGCCATCCTTGATGCCGTGCGTACACCGTGAGCGCTCGAGTTCCTTCAGCGTGATGGGCTGGGAGGGATCCAGGCGTTTTTGGTTGATCCAATCTTGAATGCGGTTGAGATTGATGGGAGCAATATCGGCGGTGAAACTGTAGTGATTCACATTAGATATTTGCAGTCCTAGCTATAAATATTGCTAATGTAGTGGTCTTACTGATTCTTGAATCCCCGCGAGCCTGCTACCACCCAGTCTGGTGTCTGTCCGCCATTGAAGCCTGCCGGCACCTTACCGTGCGCCTTTTGTCCTTTGTGACCACGTCCGGAGGTTTTGCCTTTACCGCTGGAAGGACCGCGACCGCGTCTGATGCGTTTGTTATAGGCACCTTTGGTGTCAGAAAGGGAGGAGAGGATTGATGCTGATCGCTGTTGCGTGAGAAACGGGTAAAGGAATGGCGCCAGTGGCTGGTATGATAGACTGCTCTGAGGAGAGACGGCTGATAGCCTGCTCAGCAATTGCAATCGTGGAGGCATGTTTGGCCGATAATACGATGAAATCACGAGGAGTTGTTTGACGGTTCTGCGATTCTGATGTCGCGAAGCGAGCCAAAATGGATGTTCGGCCAAAAGTCGAGGATATATGTTCGCAAGAAACATGATGGTCTGGTGTCCCTACATCAGACAATGTACCTGACTCCCGTGACTTCACAGCTAGATTTTTGCACCTTGGCTTATGCGTATACTTACGTAGTGAAAAATTGGTTTTATTCGGGGATGTCATTTGGTTCAGAAGCCTTTTTATGCCTTTTGCTCATTGGGTTCACGAAGTGATCAGACAGCTTGCTACGATACGATCATTGTTATACAACAGCGGGGGGTTTAGAATGGACACTTCAGCTCAAGGAGTCATTCCGGCCGAGTTTCAAACCTTTCCGATACTCAGGCAGAGCCCACTCGACCATCCACTTCGCCTTCAACACTTCCTCCACATCCGGCCGCTCTTCAGGCCTCCAGGCCATCATCCATTTCAGCATGCGGATGAATGCCACCTTCTCTTCGATGCTTGGACTCTCCATTCCCTTCTCTCGTCTCCATGATTGGACCCATTCTTCAACTGCTCTCTGCCAGCGCCAAACATCGCTTGGGGGACACAGTGGTCTGCCCTTTTCATCGAACCATTTTTTCCTTCCCTCCCATTTGCTCCACCATTCTGGTGGCATGATTCCTTGTAAGTAGACCTGCTGCGCCGTGATGTCATCTTGCGAAGCAAGGAAAGATGCGTCGATGAGCGAGCGATGACCAAGAAGTTGGAAGATCACACATGCCAAGCTCCAGATGTCCGATTTTGATGTGAGCGGGACTGTTGGCTCGAATAGCACCTCTGGGGGTCGCAGCTCAATAGGCGTGTAAGACTCGAATCGAGACTCTTCACTAGGGCGAAAGGCAACTCCAAAGTCATTGAGCATCAGCTTCGCATCAGGGAGTGTCATTTCGGTGCTTCGTACACCCAACCAAATCGGGGGAACAAGGTAAGGTGGGAGAGAGGAGTCGATGCTATCTGACACTGCCTGCTCGGTGTCAAGGCGAACCACCGGCTCTTTATCAGGTTTGCCATAGCGTTCATACAGTTGCTCTACCGACAGCTCGTTGAGACTCGAAGGAAGTTGTAAGAGGAGATTGCCAAGATGAAGATCTGGAGAGGTATCATTAACCGAGTTGCAGATGACAACAATGTGCTTCCCTTACCTCCGTGGGCATACCCCTGTGCATGCACGAGGGATAAGGCGATGGCCAGTTGTGCAGCAAGTGATCGGGCGACATCTAGGGGGAACAACGGAGTCCAGGTTGCTTGAGCAGCGTCCCGCACGCTGCATCGTGCTGGCGGGGTTACAAAGCAGGGGTGAATGCCATTAGGACCTCGAATATCAAAGCGATCGAGAACAGCGGGAATCAGCGACAGCTTGCTCTTGCAGTCTGGTAGGCTTTGCGTGAGCTGAGATAGAATGTCTACTTCGTTTCGAGGTGCATCTGCAATGCCGATTTTGATGGCGACATATTTAGATGTGTTCTCATCGATGGCAAGCCAGATGGTAGAGAAGGTACCGTGGTCAAGCTTGTGAACTACTCGGTATCTCTGCTGGATTCGTTCGTCAATTCGCACTGGATGGTAGCCGCCAGGGACGTAGTTCCTAGGATGCTCGGCGTCTTCAACGTATGCATACTCAATCAGTGGCGCAGACGCGCTCGAGTAATGGAACTTGACGCCGCTAATGGAGAATCTCGTAGGGGCCCATGTCAGGGCTCTATGCCGACAAGTGATCTGACGGTGTAGCCAGATGCTCATGGATGGACATGGACGAGCGCTACTGATGGGCCATCCACGACAGAACTGTCAGTGTTATGATATAAAGTATGCAAGTATAGCCTGAGTATTGTAGATCAGGTCTACTCAGGTTACTTCTCAGTCACGTGCGACAGAATACAACCTTGAAGAACCGAGTAACATCAAATATACACACACAAAGAGAGCCTATGCACATTCCACCATCAGGTAACATCCCTCCCCCAAGTTACAAAGCGCCGCCCACATGCCCTTACTTTTCTGACTGTTCCGAGGGTATCGTTGAGATCAAAACTCCCAATCCCAGTGTCCGAGAATGTTCTCAGCCATGTCCCAGTCCCCGCCCAACCCTTAAACCCACCAAGATAGGAAAATGGTGGAGTCCCCGAAAACCTTGAAATGAAATTTGTATTCCGTAAAGAAAGTGAAGTGAAGGTGGTGATCATTGATCTCGCAATGTTCGCAGCAATTTCTGCGGGCCCAACAAGAGCCTTGATTTGCGCTTATTCTCCTCAAGGTCTTCCACGCTGTTGCCATCGTCTGAGACTGCGTGACGCGACCGAAGACGGTCTCCGAACCCTGAAAGGTGACGGCTAATGGATGCTGCCCGACCAGGAGACTTCTAGTGTAAGTGTCAGTTATGATTCCGTGCTCACAGCGTTTTCAGCGCGACTTACATCAGTGGCCTCTGTGGATCTGGACACTGGTCGTTGAGGCGAGCGCTGGCCTCCATTAGTCTTCGGTGAGGTCGTGAGGTGACTCTGTGTATCGTCTGACGACTCCTTTGTTTCTGGAGTGGATGTGTCAAGTGTCGAGCCCATAGAGACGCTTCGTGTCAGTGTGCTAGGCCTTGCTGATGCAGTTGAAGGTCGACCCATGGGATCTTGTGGGTTGAAGTCGAAGAGGCTGCTACTTTCCGATACATCATTCGTGCTCTCCTTGCCTGCCGACATGAACGTGCTCATGTTAGCAATCTCGCGTAGCCGGCTCTGTTGGTGCTTATTCGGCTTATGATGAGAGAACTTGTTGCCTATGATGGCGCCAGTGTGTGAAATGAGAGCACGAATGACATCCTTCTTGAGCTGCAAGGCAAGGTCCAGGTTTGACCATGTTTTGTTGCGGTACTCAAGCGTTGGCAAGCGGAAGACGAGATCATGCACATCCTCAATATTGCGCTTGCCCTGGCCCTTGTAGCTGAGGCAGAGTACCATAGTCGGGATCTTGACAAAGGCTAGGGTCATGTAATTCGAGGCTCGATTCATCATCTGTGTCAGATCATCTGAGGCATCGTCTTTGTTCTTCTTTTTCTTTTCTGCACCATTCGATTGATGCAGTGGGAAGCGACCCTGCTTGGTTTTCTCGCTATCCTGCCCGGTGAATGTTGTCGAGATCGAGCGCTCACTAGGTGATCGAGACATGCCGGGACTGTTGGTGTTTGACAGTGCTTGACGGGAATTCGCCGATCTTGGTACGATACTGGTCGAGCTCTTTGATTTGTCGCCGTGCTGGAACAGTCCAAATCCTTGTATACTATGAGCGACACTGGCGATTCCAAGACCTTTGTGGTCGGATTTGGGGCGATTATTCTTCTGCAGGTCCATCGTGGGTTTGAGTCGATGCTCAAGTGAACCCGGACCGTTTCCTATATGTGCTGGCTGAGGATCAGATGATGTGGTCGCACGTAGATGGGAGTCCGTGCTAGCCCTCCCGTTACTTCCGTGTTCATTCTCGCTCTCTTCGTCCTGTGTTGGAAGCATGTTTCTCACCATGAACGGCGAAAAGCTTGCGCCGTCAGACTTGTCGCCTCCACTACCAGGGAAGACGTATTCGAACAGCTTTCTGGCTACCTCACGTTCAACTTGTAACTGCAAAGGAACCAACGCAATCTCGAAGTAGTCAACCACCGGTATGCCAGCAATAGCTTCAAGCATGAGCCACTGAACACGGAGCATATTCTTGTCGCCAAGTTGATGGCCACCTCGTGATTCATCTTGGAATGGTGCGATGATTTCAGGATATATGGCGTCAGGTAAAAGATTGAAACCGTTGATGTGACCAATCTCCATGACGTTGTAGTTTGATCCATCGTTGTTGTCAGTTCGATCAAACCTTGCGTTCTTGAGCTGGAACTCCATCAGCGATTCATCCTTGTCGCGAATTAGATGCCATGCAATCTCTCGAGCAGAGATGTTGAGATTGACCAAACCAGTAGTGTGCTCCTGGTCTCTTCGATCATCTGCTCGTTGCTGAGAGGTGGTAATGGCTTTCATCATAAAGAACAGTTCATCCTCACAGCTGGCCAAATCCTGGTCGATTGAAATACGATCCTTCCAACCTTGTCGATCGAGGAATTTCTCGTTGACCTGGAAGTGCATCTTGATTTCTTCCAACTGCCGAATGCGCTCTTGTAGCATTTGAACCATTTCAGGAGCACCGGTAAGATCACTGAAGTCGGACGCAAGCATGATCTTCTCAAGACGCTCACTACGCGTCTTCTCCAACGGTTCATTGTACAACAGCAGATCCATCACGATGATGTACATGGCGTAGTACTGCGTGGAATCACAGATGGCTTTGAAATGTGGAAACTCCAACCAGACATGATCCATGCGATCTTCAGCTTCTTCCGCGCTCTCCTTCGTTTGCGCGTCACCACCGGAGACGTCGTCGCGTGACTTAAGCCGTAGATTGTTGTATTTATCGTATCGCAAGCTTGCAGATGTTCGGTGCACGACCCTGTTAAAACCATAAGGGTTCGCTATGTACTCGAACATAATCTCCATCGGTGCCCATGGAGGCCACTTTGTATGTGCTTTCGCACCATATAGGTTGGCAGAGTACATGTGGAAAAATTCGGTGGAAAATGTTTTCGTGCTAGTGACGAACATCTGCAAACTGTCTGCGGTAGCCTGAAAGCGTCGCTGGACGAGGCCACTGACATCGTCGTTTACGTTGTCTTTGTCCATGATCTGTACGACCTTAAGCTGCATGCCCTTCGCGGTCACGAGCACTGCAGCTTTGGGATTCTTCTCGCTTTGCAGCTGAACTTGAGGCGCGATCAAACGGAAGTGATAAGTGTTCAGAGGTGTGAATTCGATAGCAACATCGTCAACATGTCCATCTTGATTTGACTGAGACCGAGTCTTTTGCGCGAAGGACTCATCAGCAGTGACGAAATCGCGACCATCTTTCATCAGCTGCTCAATGCGATCTTGAATCGTTTGGTCATCTTCCACATCTGGAGATTGCATGCTGAATTGAGTTGACTGTTGTTTACTCTGTTTCTCTGGCGGCACACCTTCTGTACGCTGCTTTTCTCGCTCTTCCAAAGCGTCCAGAATGAACTTGACGGCTCGGCGAGACATGTAGTAAACGAAACCGCGACGCTGGCTATTTTGATGGATGTATCGAAGGATAATATTGCGTAGAGAATTGTTCCACTTGATTTGAGCATTGTGTACGATGAATCGATTGTTGAAGTCGCTGGTATAGTCGGCGAGTGGTGCGGAGTCCATGCGAGCCATGTCGTCCTCTCTTTGCTTGGCGTTTTCCGAGGTGTCGAAAAACCTTTCGCTCGTTTCCAGGTCAGGGATCACAGAAGGGTCATCGTTGGCAAGGCGATGGTAAAGTGTGTCTAGCATGGAAGACAGAAAGTCGTGTTTCCGCTGTAGATGCTCACTATGCTGGCGTAATGTTGCCACTTTTGACTCAAGAACATCCTTCGCCGCCTTACTGCCGGTATGTTGTACGAACTTGAGCTCCTGTTCGCCTACAGCGCGATCATTCTCCACTTTCTGTTGCTCTAATACAGTCAAGCGGCGTTCGATCAGCTCAGCCTGAATGCGCCTTGGATCATTCTTGGCAGACATCACACAGAAATGTGTTGGCTCGTCGCCAAACGGGCTTGTCCTGGAATGGTCTCCTGCTATCACACCTCCATGATCTGTTTGTCTGAAGTATGTGAATCGTGGCGCAAAACCCAGCGGCAAAATCTTGGTTTCTGGATCAGCTTGTGCCGGCAGTATCCAATCAAGCTCAACAAAGTCATCCATATCGATCCATGTGAAGTCATTGTCAGGAATCTCAAACTTCGACATGTCGACAACAGGTAGCTGACCATGTAACCCAGCAAGTTGATCGTCGTTAGCCTTCTCGATATCTTCCTTAGTTGTGCCAGCAATGGAAGCAGACAGCGCGCGGAGATCAGCATTAATGAAGTCCAGCTGAGCCTGGTTGATGCGCATGCCACTGGACTTTTTCGTCATGGCATCATCGTTGCCTTTGATATCGAAATGCTCTCGTCGTTGATGGAGATCCAGCATGAAGCTGTCCAGTTTCATTTTCAGGCCGGTGGCAGAGACCGTGTTTTGTTGATACTCCTCGGCATCTTTATGTTTGTAGACATGACTGATGTAGAGAGGGGAAAGCAGAAGGTTGTACTTGATCGTTGCAATGTGACGACCAAACTTCTTGCTCTTCTTCTCAGTGACACCCCACAGTGGGCCTTGTCGAACTGGCAGGGACATCACTCCAGAAAACATGGACCACCAGTCAAAGAAGTGGGAGAAAAAGCGTGGGGTAAGATGAACCGAGTTGTAATTTTGCGACGGCTTGACGTTGGAGACAGACCAGTCTCGGTGGTGTGGCGCGACAATGGCGATTGACATGTGGATGTGGTGGCTACGGAAGTCCTTGTAGGCATCGTACACCTCACCCTCAGGTGCCGTGGCAAAATCTGGATGTTTCAACACCACATCGTAGTGAGGCTTGAATTCGAAAAGACGGTTGCCGTCCGGCATATCGCGCTCGAACATAAGCCCAGCCAACCATCGCACGTCACCGGAAAGCTTCATGATCACCTTTTTGAAGACTGCATCTCGTTTGTTTATTGTCGAGAGTGAATTGGTCCCGTCGTCTCCTTCGTCATGATCATGAGACTGGCGTGCATAATTGTTAAAGTCTGGCACAGCAAGAATATAATCGCCACTTTCGACAATCATGAATTCCCGCGGGTCTTTGCTCTGTGCGATGTTCCAACGAACATCATTGCGCCAGACCATGACGAGACCAGCACCTGTGCCAGTCACTACGTATGGATCTCGCGAGCCCTTCAGGATCAGATGCATGTCGCCATCACCTTTCCAAGCAACATTGACCCTCGAGTGGAACGACAGCCGAATCTTGTCCCAGAAACCGACCCTATCGGATGGGTCAAATGGCGGCTTTGTGAAACCTTCGATAACCTGCATTGCATCTTGGATGGCTGGTTGGAACGAGGTGCCCCATGTGATCTTCGTTGGGTTACTGGTATTGATCTCAAACTTCATGTCTGAATAAGTCTTGACAGGTGAAATGGTTCGACGGACTTCTATCGAAAAGCCTTCCCCTGTGCCGTCACCAATCTTTTCAGGCGGGACGATCTGCACATTGACCTGTCGCTGAGACTCAATGTCACGAAACTCCTCTGCTACAATAAAATCTGTGCGCATTGAGAGAGCAGGTAACCTGGGCGATTGGCCATTTGCCAATGGTGGCACGTGCAGAAGCGGTAGCGGATAGTCACGGAGATGGAAACGCAACTCGCTCATGGTAACATGTATGTTCATGGGCAGTAAGAGTCCATACTTCATGTCGTACGGCATACCTTTGCCAATATCGTGCAGGAACTTTGGGTATTCGTTCAATGGAAACGACGGCTTATCGATCGTCAAGTTTAGATCGCTCAAGACCATCACCAAAAGTCCTGGCCTTTGATTCATTGCCAGGATTGGTTCTCGATTCTCGCTTTCTTCTGGTGCCTCATCGTTACCCCCAACCAATGAACGGATCTCCCGTATAGCTCGTGTCTGGAAGTTCAAGACGCGGTCGATACGTGCCTTCCATGATTGTGCATTGAGGTGTTGGAGCTTTTCCCTAGCCTGCTCAATGGTCAGGTGGGAAGAGTCGCTAATGCCACATCTTCCATCGACATCATAACGCATCCTACGATGGGCATGCCGCGAGCTGTGATGTGGACTGGATCGTGAATCCGGTCGTGAACTGTGGCTACGGTCCTCGTTCGCCTCTGGCACCCGATTTTTCGACCTTGATCGTCCGTCAGGATGAGCTGAAGTTGGGCGTCGTCGGGAGCTACTGCGAGCTGCCGATCGAGCCATTCGTTTCGATTTGAGCAAGAATGCTTCTTCACGAGCTAGTCGTTGTTTCTGTTCCAGCAATCCCGTCCGGTAGATGGCGCCCAGCTTCCACTCGAAGCTACTGTCTTCGACGTCGAACATGAGCATCTGGCTGCGTACGGTGATTCTAGGCACATGTTTCGGCCCTTCTGGTTCTTTAGTCAGGATGTACTCATTCGTCTTCGTCACGAAATGATGCGTTAATTGTTTCGTCGTTTTGATCACATTCGCGACGTTGTCGAAGATGCTGTGTACGATCAACGAATGCGGCACAGAAAAGCGGATCGAGTCAGTGACGAAGTCCAGTGACCTTTCCTCGACGACTTGCTTGCCGATTCTGCGCTTCACTTCCCTCGTATCGACGCGGAGATTCTTAATGCTGATGATCCTACTCCACGCTTGTTTCGTCCTTGGAGCACGCACATACATACGGGCCAGCTTACATCGCATAAATGGCGTCGCCCATCGATGTCTCCCAGACTCGACACCATATATTTGAATCATCATAGGTGGATCAGCAGGAAGACGAGCCTTGATCTGTATGAGATTTGCTTTGAAATCAATGGTCCTAATCTCACGCCTGGCGATGTCGTCTATCTCGTCTTGAGCGAAGCCATGCTGTCCCGGGATCCTCAGACTAGGTTGGCGAATCGGTCGTGGTGGCTTGTCATCTGTGTCCTTGCCATGATCGAGGAATGTCTTCTTGATGACCGTGACTGCAACACCCATAGCAAAATGGCTGTACAGCGAGTACTGCAGTAAAAGACACCGGGCATGCGAGTTGATGTGGAAGACGGGTCCATGCTGATCGGTTGAGGTAGAAAATGCAACCTCGAAACGAGGCAAAGACAAAAATCTTTCCGAATCAGGATCATCTGCTGAGTCAATGATGAACCCCTCAACGTGCTGGAGGTGCACAGTCAGCCGACGCCCGTCGGCAAAGCTTGGTGCTGGCCGTTTGCGCGGCGATCCTTCAGGAGTCTTGACGACGTTGTCCTTGTCTTTCGCTTTCTGCGAGTTGGATTTGCTCAACGATCGTGTATGAATCTGGACTTCTGAGATATCATCACGGTGTGCTTTGTATTCTGTCGTCCATGACTCAAGCTGCATCGCGAACCCTCGTGTGTCCTTGGAAACGACTTCGTCCACGCCAGCCAGTTCGAGACCGAAATTACTGCCTTCCACACGAACTTGATTAAGCCACGTTGGCATAGTACGTAAGAAGCTTGCGCGTGGCTTCTCATGCGTAGAATTCCCGACCATAACATTCTTCCGCAGCTGTTTGACGATCTGTCGCACGCCCTTGCATATCTCAGGACGAACCAAAAACATGGTGAAGGTCCGGCAATTCGCATTGATCTTGACCGAAGTGTACGGGATGGCATTGACATCGACCTCCACTTCCACTGTGTCACTCTTGAGAAGGTCGTGCCGTTCCCCAACTGAGTTATGGTAATACAAATGATGACTGGAGTGGCGGTAATGTAAATGAAGATTATAACGAGAGCCGCCAGAGGTTTCGTGAGATGAATCGAGCTCCAATGCAATGGAGGACACAGATGATATCAGTAGGTCATAATCGCCCTCGGCCGCATTTTCCTTGTTTACAGGTGGCAGCGATATCCGAAGCACAGGTTCCTGGATTGAGAGCTTGACGCTAGACTTTGGTAGGAGCTGTGAAATGAGTTGATGCCGCCCAGCGCTGTTTTGCGGAGGCTTTTCAGTTGCGGACCGTGATTTTAGCATTTCTCGAAGTAGGGGCAGATGCTTTGGATCCAGGTCAATCGACGGAGACGTGCACACAAAGTTCGCGTACAGCATATTAGTGTTCTTGTCCTTGATCTCCGCATCGTTCGAATAATGGATCGTCCGTGATGGAAGCGTGGTCCTGACCGTCGCTGTTATCATCGGTATGTACGCCAACCGTTCTGGGTGCTCATGGCCATCATCGATGCCGGCAGCTATCGATATTGCTGTAAGCAAGCCTTGATGTGCGACATCCGTGGTCGCGAAGTACATCCTATGGGCCGGACTCTTGGGGTCGAGCCGCAAGATATCCAGGCCGACTTCTTTCATCGCCAGGTTGAAATACACATCTTTGTCGTTATAGCCTTTGAGGTCTAATTTTCTTGACAAACCGAAGAACCCGACCGCGAACTGCACCTCTCGAATTCCTCTCAATATCGACGCAATGAAAGCTCGGGAGTCTGATACAGTCCTCACAATCCTCTCTTCGCGGCTGCCTGGGTGCTCCAATTCACTCAATGCATCTGCCAGCGACACGTCTCCATGTGCGCGATCGCTGTGAGGTTGGGCATACCGTCCTCGGATCAAATCAGCGCATTTCTTGGCATGCTCGATGTCATCGTAAAGGATTTTTAGTCTGCCCAGTTTGACAGCAATGGAAGCATCACGTAAGCCTTGTAGTTTGTTATGCAGCATTCCGTGGACGTTGATGGTAATGTAGTCTAGCACTTCCTGGGACTCCCTGCCTTCGGGTGTGAACAGCACACTTCTGACAAGACACTTCCACTCCGCCGGGGTCTGCGTGTCTGGCTTAGTTTTGTGGTGCTGAAACAGTCTGCTACGATCAACGGTCTGACTTCGAGTGTCCACGGACAAAGTGAGACGCTCCATCCGCAGGCTTCCAACACCCTCCACCTTGAGCGTCACCGCAGTCGCAACCAAATCCACCAATTTGATCCAATTGATCTTGCTGTGGAGTTGTTTTATCTTCTCTTTTGCGTGCGTGAGCTTCCGCCAAAGCTGACCATGTCCCTCCTCGTCCTCCTGTTCATCGATAGCCTCCTTTGGTTTTCCATTCTGTGGTCGTGGCGAACCATTCGCTTTCTCGAAGAGACCGCTGTGCTTCGAATTTGGTTCTGCCAGCGCTTGCAAATCCACTGTAACCACCAGTTCCGTGATGACCAAGCTCACCCATGTTGGCAACGCGAAGGTGGGCCGGTGTATATTGAAGCCCACCCCTCTGATATTCAGCTTGATTCCATGTCTTGGGGAAAATGTGATTCGTCGAAAGCCAGAATAGCCGACTCTTTGTATCGATACCCCAGCGACGATGCGGACGATGGCAAAGACGACGAAGGTCGCGAGGTAGCCGAGTACAGCAAGCCCGACCAGGAAAGAGACCGTAGGGACAGGCATGTTTCGAAGCGCACGCGCTATCAGCTAGACCTTGCGGACCAGCGCGAGTAGACTCGCAAAGACCGTAGCTGCGCAGCGGCAATCATGCTCTCGAGGGAGATCGTATAGTTTGAAGACAATGCTGAGCCCAGCTCATAGCATCGCGCGGGCTTGGTGGACGGATTGGCCTGTAGTGAAGATCGCGGCGGAGCTGGAAGGTGAGGTCGAGGTGGAAGAGCCGCTTCAATCGAGTTGATGGAGGATCCGGCTATTGAACGTATTATGGCAAAGCGTACAGCGACATGGGATGCACCAAGGACGAACAGTACATGTAGTCCAAGGTGTGTATCCGCACAGAATATTAGTGTTTCATCACTCTGGTGATGACATGGGAACAGACAGTCGAAGCTAGCATCTACGTCCCAATCGAGCACTGCACAATGTGCATCAACCCGCGTAAACCTGCCTGGTCGTACATGTGTTTATCTTACAGAACAGCGCTCTCAACATTCATCAAGCAGTTTAGTGAGCATATGCATGTACATATATAAGGCATACGGAGCTTGCTACTGAGAGGTCTTGCACCAGAAGTAGAGGGTCCGTATATATTCGATGGAGTTAATCTTCGTTGTACAGGACTATTCTGCAATCCACCTCACATGTACCTTAGGTATACTTACATTTGTTGTCAATCATCTATCTAGCAAACTCCTTTAATCTCGCAGTTACAGCCCATCCAACCAGGCACCTATGTGGCTTCTGCGGGCACGATCACAGATTCTTCGCCTGACACCTACCTTTGGTGGTCGAACAATCACTACAGTCGCCGGCGACTCTGGTCGCGTCTACACCAATGGCACACTCATCAGGCAACATCCTCAGAGTCGGGAGATGGATATTTACAAAGCCGAGTAAGATCTGCCCTGGAGTGTTTCTGTACGTAGCCGTTAATACGAAGCAGGTCCGCTGGCCAGAGCTTCATTCTGAAACACGTATCTGAACAGTTCTTTCGAATATCTCAGCAGATCGCCAATGACTTTTCGGCGACCAAACAGCTACGTGTACATACAGACGTGAACAGGGAGGAATCAATCTTGGTGTACCCGTACTTCCGGGATACTCTTTTGGCTCTGTTGAAACATGACCCTGAATTCCCTCCATCAGAAAGACTGAAGATCATGCGAGCGGTGGCAGTGGCGGTGGCTGAGATGCATGCAAAGGGTTGGATCCATGCCGGTATGTTGTATTGGTGGTGCATGTCACGTCTGATGTGTTGACGAATTCCTGCAGATGTCAAACCAGACAATGTCCTGGTGGACTGGACCGAGGATGATGGGAAGAAAGTTGTCTCGAATGTCGTGCTGGGCGATTTCGACATCGCTTGTCAATTGAGCGAAGGCGAGAGCCGACTGACGCGACATGCCATTGGGAATGCAATGTGGCGAAGTCCTGAGGCACAGACAGGGCTAACAGGTCGAGCATCTGACGTGTATTCCTTAGGTCTAGTGGTAAGTCGAAACGTGCTTCTGCTTGCGGGGATTGCTCTAATCCATATCGCAGTTCTGTTACATACTTGGAGCTGGAGAACTTTTCTTACTAGACAACTACCAGGATCTGCTGAAGGCAGGCATTACGCCAGAGCAAGAAGTGCTTACTCGCCATTTTGCCTACTTCGGACCTGTTCCGGAGAGTCTATACACACACATTCCCAACGAAGCTTGAAAAACTGCCTTGCGCAGTGCAGCTCAGGCGGCTGATCTGGAAGTCGCTGAGAGGCCTGGGCTGAGATTGCGAATCTGGGGTCAACAGATGACCGAGCTGACCTTGGACTTGCTTTCTAGAATGAACGACCTCGATCCGGGAGCTCGCCTGACAAGTCGTCAAGTGCTTGAACATCCGTTCTGGGAGGATGCTGCGAAGTGACCGACTCGGCCAGACTCGCTCCAAGCGTTTATCTTGTGCTCAACATTGCTCAGCTATCGATCGTGTCCAGGGCTTACGAACCTCTGCTCCAAGTGGATGCGATGATGCTGTGTGCAGATATAGAGAAAGAGAGAGAGGTAATATACATGTATGTCCATGTCCATGTAGTACAGGGAAAGAGTACGCGAAGTTGTGCAATGCACAATCATCTCACTAGCGAGCTTGTAGCGGATGCACGCGGGCGGCGTCCCCGGAGCAGCGGAGTTTACGGAAGCGATCGATCATCTCCTCTCAAACGTGTGGAACCACCCATGTAGTCGTCTGTCACGAGGGCTACAAGAAAATCATTTCTGACTCAAATCATTGTGTTATGTGCACGAGTATTCTGCGATTGACCCATGAGATGTCATTTCTGCTCTCATCATGTATGAAAGCAACATTCATACCAAATGGAATTTTGACCACTGTTGATACCCCGGATTTTAACGTGATGTCATCTACGATCTCCAAAGCTTAGAGTTCAGTTTGGTTTCTGTCCGCCATACAGTCTGGACCGTTTCCTTTCTCTATGGTACTAATGTGCAGAACTATCTTTGTCCGCACATGAGGTACTTTGCGCCTGCGCGTCACTCCATGGCGCTGTCCAACCCATGACGCTGGCAATGCCCAAGAAGCTAGTTGAAGTTTACTCCAGGTATATCAGGAGGGCAACACGTGCTCGAATGTTTCCAGAACACAATTTCCATCACCCTTGGTATCCGCCATATCCGCCGGCACCACGGCCAAACTGAGCGGGAGACTGAGCCTGACCCATAAAGCCACCGGGAGTCTGGTTACCTCCGTAGCCTCCAGCACTTTGCGGTGCCATGTGTTGCCATCCACCTTGGGCAGCCTGCATGCCTTGTGGCGGCATACCGCCTGCCGGCCAGCTACCAGGGCTCGGGTGCTGGAATTGACCGCCGGGAGTGGCAACTGCGATTAGTGTCAGTACACACCTTGCTGCCAAGAAAGGAGGAAACAAACCTTGAGGAGACATCGCTGTCTGCTGGCCATACTGCGGGAAGAACCCTTGTGCTGATTGCTGCGAAAACGCTGATTGTGGACCGCCAGGACTGGCTGCGAAGCCGTCGAACTGGCCAGTTGGAGGACGATCTTTACCCCACTGTAACATCGTCAGCCTCTGGTAAATGCCATGGGTATTGCACACTTACGCTACACTTAAGCGGACGGCCGTTGACGTTGTACCCACTAAGTTGACAAATCGCCATGGCAGCATTCTCATGCGTGTCCATTTTCACGAACGCAAACCCGCGATCAGATTGGAATCGAGTCTCAGTTACGTAACCAAAGTTTTGAAATAGGGGCACAAGATCAGTCTGAGCGGTATAAGGCGTGAGGTTTCCCACATAGCAGGTGGTCTGCCACTGCGGAGTCTGGGCAACCACCATCTCGTACGACTGAGCGCCTTGAGTCGGGAATGTGTGGTGTCCAAATGGCGTCGTTGGGGTCATTCCCATTTGTGTCATAGCTTGCTGCTGAGAGAATGATGGTTGACCTTTTTGGTTGGCCCAATTACAGCGTATGGCACGCGATCCAAGCCATTCACCATCCATCGAGCTCAGGGCCTTCTCCGCTTCGCCACGATCGCGGAAAGCTACAAATCCATAGCCGCGCGAGCGTCCGGTCTTCATATCCCACATCACACGAGCTTCAGAGACCGTGCCGAATGCTGAGAATGCTTGAAGGAGGACCTCATCATTGACTTCGTTGGATAGATCTCCAACGAAGATGTGGAAGTGGTTCGAGGTGTCTTCTTTCGAAGTCGTGTTCGACTGGTAGGCCCAATTGACACGGATCTCCTGTTGATGGACTCGTCGTCCGTTGAGCGTCTGCATCGCGCGCTCGGCGGATTGAGGATCGTCGTATTCAACAAAGCCATAGTTATAGCCCTTGGCCTGCATTGAAAATCAACTTGTCAGCTTTCCATATCACACCATCCGTCGGGATCTGTGGTAAAGCCATTGCCGCAGCGACCCAAAGTCGGTGAATGACCGATGTCGGTCTGAAACCCATGACCATGTTGCGAGAATTGAGGCAACTCACATTCTTGTCCGGGATAATCTTCACGTTTTGCACGTGTCCAGTAGTCTCGAAGATTTGTTTGAGCACATCCTCCGTCACTCTTGGGTCAAGTCCTCCAACATATAGCGCCCTCTTATTAGGTTCGGGAGCCGAACGTCGGACGAATCCACCAGCACTAGTAGGCGAGGTCATATCGGCCATCAACAGCGGCATCGATGTATTGATCGGGGGCACAGTCGGGGGTGCCATGTGAGAGCCATTCTCGAAGCCAGCCTGGCCAGGAGCGACCGACTGGTTTGGCGGCATAGGGAGAGAGGCAGAAATGGACGCGGAGGAATCGGCCATGGCTGCTAGATTGCGAGACAGAGAGAGAGAGCGGAAAGGATGGGAAAAGCAGGAGCTACGAAGAAGAACGAAATTAGGCGGACAGGGACAGAATGGAGAGAAGCTGGAGCAACGCACAAGGAGACAGCGCAAAGATCCTTAGCTGAAGATTTGGAGAAGCGCAGATGCAAATCGCAGCCTTTTTTTGTTCCCCCAAAAACCAGTCAGGAGGCTATGCGACCGTGCCACACCGGTGTGATCTGAATCGCGCGCGCAAAGAGCAAGAGATTTGCAATCCACAGACGGCAGCACGAAGGAAAGGCGCATACAAAGGAGATGCAGCAAATAAGAAGCAAGAAAGAGGAGGACAAGGCGGAAGTGGTTTCTTGGGTGGTAGAGTGGTCAAGGTGGAGGAGTTGGTGTTGGACTTACACGCCAAGCTCCAAACGCAGGGCAACGGCCCGCTGTCATTACTAACCACGTCTGGCAAGGTTCGAAGCCGCCCAACATTGATGTCTACAAGTACTTGTGTATGATGTTCAGGATTTCAAGTGGATGATATAAACAAGCAGGACTTTCATAAATTTGCTAGACATTGACCTTATTACTAGCATTAATCTACATATAAAGTCATGTCTGATAACCCAGCGCCTGCAACACAGCAGCTAGATCAGCTACAGACCGAAGTCAATCGAGTGGTACGAATGCAAACACTCGGCTCTCTGCAACACCACTACACGTGCTGACAGCTCACAGCTAGAACAAATCGGAAGAGTGTTTGCAGCGAGCAATAGTGGCACGAAGTCTTCTTCCGCTGCTCAAGTCACGCGTCTGAGGCAGATATTTCCAGGGTCACTCTCCAGGTTCCATGATGCACTGGATAACCTCGAGGATCAGCTCCAGACTGCTCAGCTGGTGATGCGACGAGACTATGCTCTGTGGCGAAATCAGAATGGACTCGCAGTAGACACCAGTGCCGGTCATGCTGCTGTAGTGGACACGGAAAATGTCTCACGAACCCAAGACGAGGATATCGAAATGTCAGATGCCAAGGTCGATATTCCTCGTGATAATGATGCCGACGTGGCGGACTCGAAATCCAACATGGAGGCTCCACAGCCACCGAATGACACAACGACCGCAGGGGACCGGACAGACAATGACGCCAACCAAGCGTCTGCTCCTCCCACAGATTCCAAAGCCCAAGAACCACGCGATCGCGTCGACGAAAGCAGCGACGCGAAAGATAGCGTTGCGCTTCAGATCGACACCAAGAACGACCTCGACGCCACCAACGAGAACGCTCCCGCGCCCAGCGACGAGGAGAAGCCCCCAGACACGGGAACATTCAGCAATAACGCGGACCTGGACTCGCTATTCAACGACCCCATCAGCGCCGGAAACGACGACGAAAACCCAGGCACAACCGACTTCGACCCGTCAGGCGACTTCGACTTTGGCGCCTTCAACGCCAGTCTCGGCGGGGAGCACGCGGACGGGGACGCAGGCCTGGCCAATGTCAACCCGAAGGACGACAATGATAACATCGACGCGCTAATCCCGGGGCTGCAGGACTATGCGAATCACGCGCAGGGCGAGAACGAGCCGGACTACGAAGCGCTGTTCGCGGCCGGACCGGAGGCGGGGATGTCGGTTGGTGGCGAGGAGAATGGCGAGAACCCGCCGCATGACTCGACGTTTGACGATCTGATGGACTTTGCCGACTTTAATGCCGGAGATTGGATGGGTGGTGACGGGCAGGCGGAGGGGTGAGATGGGGTCGAAGAAGGGAGAAGCAGAGAGAGGCAACAGACGATTTCACGGGTGCTCTAGATTGCACCGTGCTAGATTTACTACATAGATCGACCTAGCGATCTGTCATATGGCCTTCATACTCTTTCCATCGTCTACGTGATCCGAGGAGGCTCATAAAGGCATCATAAAGTATCTCTCCAGCCAAGCGTACAAGCCGAACACTTGACTTAGTGGCCAGTTCATCATCGCATCATCGACCTCCTACGGCAGACTGCAGAACACCTTCTTCATCTTCTCGTAATCTGGCGTGCCCATACCAGTCACAGGATCCCAACCTGTAAAGCCACAACGTCAGCAAAAAGGATCGTTAACATCAGAGGGAAATTACAGAATCAACATACCAGGCGCGGCCGGGAAGCCCTGCGTGCCACAGCCCGGGTTGGAACCGACGGTGACATCGTTAAAGATCTCCGGATGCTTGTAGATGATAGGGTTCAAGAAGCCGATGGGCTTCTTGCCGACGTGCAGGCGCTCCTCGTTGAGTAGCGTGATGACGGAGGCAAAGATGGGCGCAGACGCGGAGGTGCCACCGATGCCGTACGTCTTGTCGAGGTAGACGGTCGCGAGCTTGAGGCCGAGGGCGGCAACGTCGGGGAAGGCGCGTCCGCTGCGGTTGAACACGCCGGGGCCGTAGTTGGGGCTGTACTTGTGCAGGTACTTGTTGACGGCGTTCTTTTGCCAGGATGGCTGCGGGAAGACTTCGGAGAAGCCGCCGCCGGAGTAGAAGCTGAGCTCGCCGTTGGGGGAGGCGACGGCTTGCTCGCCGCCGTGGATGTTGTTGGAGAGGAGGGTGGTGGCTCCAACCTGGATGGAACATTTGTCAGCTAGAATATCGGTGTGGGTTAGATGTTGCTTACGGTGGTGATGTATGGGCAAGTGGCCTGGCCGGGTGTGTTAGTATCAAAACACGAAAATGGAGATGTTTGTGGATTTGGACTTACTGGGAACGAAGGCGAGAACTTCTTGCCATCTTGCTCAACGTAGCCGTACTCCTCGTTCAAACAGCTGTTGTTGTATCCACTGTTGTAGCGGTTCGCGACACCTGTTTAGTGTGAGTATGTCTTCTTCAATGACGGAATCGATTTGCAACAAATGATTAAACATACCAGAATCGCCAGAGGCCATAATGACAGATACACCTTGAAGAGCCAACTAGGAAAGTGTCAGCGATCGAACCTTTGATTCCAAGAGCTCACCGTTCATACCTTCATCCATTCTCTGCACTGTCTTTGCTCGTAGAAAGGACTCAAAGCACCCTCAATCTGCCCGTAGGAGATGGAAATAACATTACTCTGGGGCGCTCCGCCGCACTGCAATGGTCCGGTGTAGCCGCCCTCGTTCGGATCAGGATATGCCGGGTCGACATATGGCTGATCGCCACCCTGGTAGGTGCAGTACGACGCATCCAGCGCATCTAGGAAAATATTGAACGTGCCGACGCTGTCGACGTTGACGCCGTCGCCATTCTGGTACAAGCGGATACCCTGCGGGTAGATAATGCTGTACGACGTCTGGAAGTCCAGCGCGCTCTCGACGACTTCGCCCGCCTCGGCGACGGTCAAGTTTGAAGGCTGGCCGCCGTCGATGCTGATGAACTCGGGCGTCACGTCATCCGGGATGCGTGGCGAGGTGAAGTTCTGGAAGAACGTCTTCAGATCGGGCAGGTAGAGGAAGTCAGCCCACTCTGCGATGCCGAGCTCGTTACCGCTGTGGTTGTACTGGGCCACGGGGATGTTGTAGATGGCGCGCAGACAATCAATGGTGATCAGCTTGGTGCAGTTGGTGGTTCCCGTCAGACCGGTCTGGTTGACTGGGGCGAGGTACGCCGGCGCTTTCTGCGCAATGGGCTGGAGGCCATCGAGCTGGATCGTGGGCATCACGAAGTCGATGTGCGGTCGCACATGCTCCGGGAGGCTGTACTCATCGCAAGCAAGACGATGGCCGCCGGTCTCTTTGTGTTCGAAGCGGTGGTACTCGGTGTTGAATAGCGACTCGGCCTCGTGCACTGTCGCCGTGAATTCGAGCCAGTTGCGGCCGGTGGAGTGTGAGACACGACTCGGGTGAATCCCGGCGCTCTCCAACCACTCCAGCGTACGGTCAGATGTCTCCTTGGCGGGAGCAAAGACATTGGCGACCTTTTCAGCAGTCCAATGCTTGCCTGGAGATTATTGTCAGTAAGCATGAGTGCATGTAGCCGCATTTGCTGGTAGAATTACCAAAGTGTGGCGAGTCCGGATCAGAGACAGCCTCGAGGAAGGCATCTCCATGCTCCAGATTGCGCTGCGCCAGTGCAATCCTCACAGGAATCAGCAGATGCCCCTCGGCGCGCGAGTGTTTGGTCCACGCAATCGGCTGGCCATCGCGTTTCTCATGCAAGACATGAGTGTTGGCCGATGGGGCCGAGGCTACCAGACCAGCAAAGGCTGCAGCGAGACAGAGTGAGAAACGCATGATTAAGAAAGCACTACTGATATTCAGACGGCTCTTGAGGATAAGAAGCAGAACTAGGCATTGAAAAGACCGTTCAACTCCTCTTTATACCTCGTAAATGCATCTACCTAGTAGCCGAACAGGCTAAGATACCATGTCACATCGCGTGTGTACAGCCATATGCTTGATCAGCATGCAACCACGACCTACCTAAAACTACCTATTTGATGACCTTCCGTGTCTGCCTATCGTCGCACACGCACTGCAGCCAATCGCCCGGACTGCCGACGGCGCATCTCGGCGTAAGAGGCATGGTCCACGGGCACGCCATGAGGCACAACGCTTCGGCGCTCCCATCTCGCCTGCCCGATGCAGCGGTAGCGTGTGTTGGAAGCTGCAGATCTCCGCCTTCGCTCGGGACTCTATGCCGGATACGGGGATGCGCGGTTGTCCTGAGCTGACACCGCCGGCAGCGTATACGAGGGAACGTACATGGGTAGTGGGGACTCAAGTGAGAAGAGGTGTGGAAGTCATCAAAGCAGCTATCGTGAAAGTGTCGAAGCATTGAGATGGAATATAGTCAGCAAGATACACTACGGTACGGTACTGTACCTGATGCTAAGCAGTCGACGCCAAGTAGGCAAGGCTTATCACGTCTAAGCCTAAAAGTCCTGCAGAAACACGTGCGACGTCATTCGACGTGTGGTGATGTCCATCATCTTAAGTTTATTGCGCGGTAGGACAACGATCAGATCTATCACTGATCAACCATCTGTTTGCGTCCTCGTTCATCGTCTAGATCATTGACGCCACAGGCAGTTGAAGACACGATGTCACAACCGCAGCCTCCACAGCGACTTGCCGCTCCTAATGAAGCCGAAAAATACATCCAGACCGTCCACTACGCCGCCATCGCAGTGGTCGTAGCATGTCCCATCCTCGCACTGCTCCCTCCGCGAAAGCTCGACTTCTACACCATCGGCTTGCTCACCACGACAGGCTACTGCAGTAACTACCTGATCCGCGAGCAAACCGGCCGGTCCATCTGGCAACACGTCACCCTCCCAGCAAGAGCTCCAATGGTCATACCGCCTGAAGAACGCGCGAACCTTGATAGGGAGCTGAGCAGAGGTGTGGAGGAACTACGAAGAATAAAGCAGGAACGCGGAAGTATTGTGGAGGAAGTGAGTCGCAGGGATGCGTGGAAGAAGAAGCTGGAGGAAGAGATCAAGGAAGATGTCGCCGAGGGAAAAGGGTTCGGCGACATGATTTACGAACAGATCTATGAGGTGTGGAATTGGGGAAAGAGGAAAGAAGAGGAGGATGAGTGAGATTAAAGGCCAGGTTCGACAAGACACCGAAATACCGACCTGCGATACACAAGATGCGACAAAGGCTGGTCCGGTGAATATCTCTTCCCTACCTCACGCCATTGCTCGATGTTATGCTGAGCCAGCGAGCGTGACTCGGCTCACCACAGACGCAAGCCATGATGTTGTTCGGACTATCGCTAGGTCGCAGAGCGGCTGGATGCACAGTGGTTATCAGAATTGTGCATGGCAACATTCACCTCGTAAGGGTTTGCAAGATCCTAGGAAAGGTGGTGGCCACGGGCTTTGTCCATTGGATTGACGCAATGGAGCTATATATGCCAGCATGCACAACATCCTGCCTACAACAAGGATACCAACTTTTCGAACGGGCCAGCAATGGCCAGCCAGACCAATAGCCATCGAACACTTGGTGAGGCGCAGTGCATACATATCAGGAAAACAAGCTACAGTCATGCTTGATGGTTGGCAATAGTGCCGAGGATAGCCAATCCTGATCGGCGGTGTGAATATTTTGCGCAGGGCTTCTCCATTCCAACTGGTGCATCCGGAGTCTCGCGAAATGCATGAGTATATGTGCAATTGCTGCGCCACTGGTGCTCTTGCCCATGCACTGGGTGGTAGTAGCTGACCACGTTCCTACACATATGCACGCGCGCAACGCAATCTCAGATCACCGTACACACCTCGACCAAGTGGTCGCAGTGCTTGAGCAGCTTAATTGATCAATCGCGGAGTCGGAATTCTTACATAGAACTCTCGTTGCATCGAAAAGCCGTACTGTGGCACAATCGTAACAATGTGTGAACGCTGCCCTGCAAACTTTCTCTCGGATCTCCAAACATATGTGATAGCCAGACAGACTCCATCATACACTTGGTAACGGCTCGGCCGCTATGTCGCGTACAAGAATGTTGAACCTCGTGTCCTTGCTCTGAATGCTCTCAAGAGTCAGATTGTGCAGGTAGTCCTTTGCACCTACGGCATGAAACGCCAACTGATTCTCGTACATGGCGCCTCCAAAAGCCGTCATGTTGGCTTGAAGCTCCCGTATCTCCGGCGACGTGATCGGCTCATGCATGTATTCCACGTGCTTGTGGGTCCATGTAGGCCAGAAGAACACCGTTGGAGACAATGGGCAGATGAGGTCCGGGTATTGGACCTGCAGTCGCTTGGGCATCAGCACCGAATGCACGTTCCATACCTGAGGGTTGAAGGTCTGATATGTCGCTTGCCATTTATGCATGAACTCGCTGTTGGAACGAGACACGATGACCGCATTACAAAGGCCGTAACGATTGCCGCCTTCGTGGCCCATGACGGTGTCGCGAGGATTGCTCAAAATATCCGCGAACGGTTTGATCGTGTAGACATCGGTGTCCATGTAGATCCCGCCTTCCCTCATCAGGATCGAGAGACGCAACACATCGGCTTGATGTGGGATCTGAAGCTCGCTCAACGCGAGACCGTGCGGTCCATGAACGCTGTGGCGATCAACATCCACAAGTGTGACATGGTCCTTGATCTGGATCCACCACGCATTCTGCGGGTTGATTCCGAAAGTGTGAATCTTGATCTCCGCGGCATTCATGCGGAGAACGGCCGCTTTGATGGCCAGAAATGCAGCATAGGATAACTCGGATTGCTCTCCTTCCGCAGCAAGGAAGATGAAATGCACCACGTTTGGGATGGGACTTTTCGTGGCCGTCAGGTCGAGATGGTGGGGGGTACGACAGAAGATTTCCTCGTCCGTATCCTTCCAGTTCCACCAGAACATCCGGCGCTCCACCTCGATAGGAAGCTGGTTGAGTTGAGTGAGCAACAGCCGCGGATTTGGTTTTGTGAGGCCGAGAATCGAGATGATGAAGATGATGATAGCCACTGGAGTCGCACGCCACAGGGTGGTGTTTCGACGCATCATGACCGGACGACGCGATCGTGAGCCGTGGAAAATGCCCACACGAGTCAGAGTGTGTATCCTCTACTCGATGGCCAGAGGTGCGAAGTCGAAGGGTGTATAAGCAGCACAGGGAGATGCGCACAGACATCGTGTGCGCAGCTCCATGACTGACGCTGCGACGCGAAGGAACAAACTCAAGGTTGTTCAAGAAATGATCTGCTTTGCGCAACGGGCTTTAGAGAAGTATTGCAGTACGCCATGTTGTAACCAGCCAGGTTCATGCGTGAGTGTTCTGAAGCTTCAATTGGTTGTCTAGATCTGACGGATGGCACCTCTAGAGTCTTCGCGAGTGAATGGACTGAAGTATACCTCGAGACGAATGTCTGCTTCAGTACAGTCCACCGAATACAAAGCTGTACTGTACATGTACTGATAGTGAATTTAATAAGAGCACCTAAGCAGCCTGGATTGCCGTCGGCGGTGTGAGCATGTGTGCGTTCAAACTCATTCTCCTGATCCACTGACCTCTTGTTATTATTGGCTAGGTACATGTAATGAGGTTGGTACAGTAACCTTGTTAACTTCCTGATCTTCTAAGGCTAAACCTCAGCCCCTGGCACTGCATTGTGGTGAGAGTTTGTAACAGATCGGTTAGAAACACGCAGAAGTGAAACGTGCATCGGCACCAGTCTGCGACTCGTCCACCACTGCTGCCAAGTCTTTGCTGTGAAGTATGCACCCCGCATTCCTCTGCTGGAAGATCATGAAGATCGTGCCGGGCGTGCCAACTGCCCTGCAGAACTACTAGAGAGCTGAAATCGATTTGTATTTATCGCGTGCCTACTCGGGCTACTGTACGTCTATGCCCTATCGTTGGATCCGGAGATTTCCCAAGCGGTCGTAGGATGATTGTGTCTTGAACCCGCGCAACCCGAACCACGCTGTCAGTCACTTTGGACTGATTCGCGGTGATACACTAGGTCTGTCGTTGATCAGGAAAGTGACATGTGGCTTAGCTGTAGATCATGTATGACATGTACCGGGATGCAGTAATGTGGTGTGCGTAAGCTGTTTGCAGAGCAAGACATGTCTACATGGGCTGAAGACACATCTATATGGCTGGCTCCCCCCACCACTCATGGTCAGATTGATCTTCAATAGAATCTGCAGGTGCGCCCTTTCGATATAGTGCTTTCGTACCTACTCCCGGAGGGAATTTTGTTGGAAACGGTGTACAGATATATATGC
>PXOE01000182.1:0-11327 GCA_003012245.1 Microcyclospora tardicrescens | reverse complement strand
TAATAAAGACTAAGTATAAAAGCCTATAGCTATACTAGTAGCTATACAAAGTCCTAGTAGTGCTATTATTCTAGCCCTCTAAAGGCGTAGTATATTAGGTCTATAATCCGAACTCTGTTGCCTTTATAGGCCTAACTATTACTAGCTCTAAGTAGTTACTAGTACTAACCTAGATTTAGTAACATATTCTAGGTAAATTAAATGCATAGCAGTATTCTAAGCATGCATTACATCGGCTCGAGAATCTAGGTTGTAACTTTAATAAGATTTTGGGTAACTTAAAGGTTAAAACTCGGGGTCCTTTAACTAGAATAATGATAGGAGAGCAGCCGTAGGTTGCGGGGTCTCGGGCTCTAAACGTTAGACAGCGCTATCTGTCGTACAAGGCCGGGCAGAGGACCCAATTTACGTCACAACCTGCGCCTTTGTCGGGGTCCGAGATAAGACATTTAGTCGAATCGGCGACTACAGACTCCAACATTGAAACGTAATCCCTAATGTTTAAAAAGGTAGTTGTTTGACAAAAGTTGCATTTTGAGCGCTGGCCCCATAATCCCGGGCACATTTTTGTACCCTCATTAGTTACGTTAGAAGCATGATGGAACCTAAGAAACCCGAACCAGAGATATACCACCATTTCGTTCATTCGGCGGGTGCGTAGCAATACGTAGTCGCAGACCCGACTACCAAGCATGCAGTCATTATCGACCCAGTTCTTGATCAGCCGCACGATCCTGCTCGAGGGCCGGATTCTACTTGCGCCGCGGATGCTTTGCTGGAAGTTATTCATCGCAATAACTATTGCGTTGACCGCGTACTTGAGACACATGCTCTTCCTACGAACCTCTCCTCGACATGGTATCTGCGCACCCAAATCTGCGAGAGATTCGGCTACACGCCTCGGGTTTGTCTTGGAAAGAGCCTCAAACTTGTGAGTCCCTTCTTCACCAGGAACGGTGTTCACGATTCGGGCTGGACAGAAGGCTTCGATACAACGTTTGACAATGGGGATTCATTCCCCGTGGGCGGTCTCGCAGTTCATGTCCTAGCACGACCCGGTCTCTCTGTAGATCACATAGATTATCGAATTGGGAGGAACATCTTCGTTGGGGATTACGTGTTCAATTCCAAGATGGAGGTTACGCCAGAAAATGTGCCCAAAGACTCCGCTCCCGGAGTCTGGGCCTCATTTGAGAAATTGGCCCGCTTGCCGTCGGATTACCGCAATTACGTTGGAGGGCATAGCCCGGAAGCCGCACGACATGAAGAACTCAATACTGAGGTGCTGCCGGTTTTCACAACGATTCAACATCATCGCGGCGTGTCATATTACAAGCAAGATGCGTTGAGAGGAGGCATCCCTGGCTTAGCACTTTAACCCAACACTACATCCTGTGGCAAAAGCCGTTTGGTACTGGGACATAGCACACTGAATCGCAGCGTACAGTTACTACATGAGCCTGGCTGGAGTCTGTCACGAGTTTAGACGTATGTTGGACCGACCTGGAATTGTTGCATAATTTTGAGCTTGAATAAGACAGCCTTGACAAATTTCCTCACTCAATCTCAGGTTCGTGACACTTTGAAGCTTGAGAAGCTCCGCTTGAGTTTGCATGAAACCAACAGCATAATCGCGCAGGTGATCTGGAATCCCGTCAAACATTTCCGTCAGGCGCCATGTGTTGCTGTGGGACATTGTTGTGGAAGAAGTCAAGCCGTGGAAGATCGATTAACTCATCGTGATCCAGAGACTATTGTCGAGTGAGGACCCGCCTGTTTCGGCTCATACGTGTGCTGCGGTTGCAACAAGGGGCTTGCTATGCAGTTTATTTGACCTAGAACGTGTGTCGCAATTTTCCACGTACGACCAAGAGTTGTTAATGCGCCAGTGATAAGCCAAGGTGATCTCGGAGCTCTTGAGCGCATCGAGGCCCCCATTCACACCCATGGATGGAAGAAGTTGAGAATTGAACAACGCAACCAAGGACCAATCCGCATACTAAAAACGGTGATTGGCGCTCGATTGATATGGGCAGAGCCGCGAGGCTTGTCATCTGCTCTGACGCAAAGATTGCGTTCATAGCGTGCGGTGTTAGCGGAGATGATGGCTTTGCAGCATGTCTTACACAATCAGTATTAGTTGACAACGGCAGGTTGAGTAGTAGTCGGCTTCGAGGAAAGTGTAAAATGATGCTGGCACAATAGATAAAAATATGAGCCTGAAAAAGCAGCGGATCCGAGATTCTATCGGAATGTAGAACTCCTAGCTTGTTGCTTGGGACATGGTGCTTCCACGCTGCGATTGCGTTGTCTACTGCCTGTAGCTGGCTTGGACGAGTAATATCGTCACTAATGAGGGCGAGCACTCTAGAGAGAATACGAATGGTCTCGACGCGGAAGCAAAAGGATGAGTAGGCGACGACGATGGTTGTAAACCAGCGGTTTTCAAATTCTTCCAGGCTGCGAAGATTCGTGCCGCAGATTCCGTCTGAATATACTGATTCGTCGCTTGGTAGGAAGGCGTGGGATGTGACCGCATCGCACTTGAAAGTCTTCCGTTGGTGAAGTGCCGCAAAATAGCCATCAACGATGTAAAGCTCCCACCATGTTCGTCGTAGACTTTCCTCGCCGACCGGACTACGTTCCCCATACAGCAATGTGTAATCTGGACACTTCATCCTAGTCTCTATCGCGATGTGCACTGCCTTTGCAAGGTAGCTCGCTGCCTCGCCAACCTCATACCTCGCGTGCAGCACGATTGACATAAGCACAAGTGCTTGTACCATGTGCGCAGTTTTGTCGCTACTCTCTGACAAAGCTAGAGTGATACGTTCCCGAAGAATGTCATTTGTCATCGCCGAGGCATGTTGGCTGCCGATGAACTGTACAACCTGCTGGAGGTATACAGGATAAGTTTGGTTGAAATGAAAAGAGTGCGGCACGAGCATTGGGTGGTTCGAATGAAGCATTGTATAGAACAGGCCAACGAGGCCTTCGCCTTCCACATTTTGATGTTGTGCTGAACCTGGACGCGGTGCTTGTGGTGCAGTTGTATCGCCAGTGGAGTCATGTGGAGAGCCGAAAGCGACGGAGACAGATGATAACTCAGGTGTTCGAAACGACTGGGTAAACGAGAGGTTTTGGTCTTCCTGATCTAGTGCAGCTCGAGGGCTCGAAGTCTGTAAGACATCGTTTCAAAATGGAGCTGGTTCTTTCGACATCGATTGTATGGCTGTAGACTCGGGTCGTCGACTTGTACGTCCAGCCCGACCCCGTCGAGAAAGGGTGTCAGTACACTCAAGGTGGTGGGTGGTGCATCTTGAACACCTCGGTTGACCAGCGTCGCATTTCAGGTGTTTCTTTGTGCATTCAGCGCAGGCAAGTGGACTGGGGCGAGCGACAGGCGCTCGTTGTTCTGTCTGTTCGATGGTTGACATTACCATTACTCGGGCATGTAAACTGCTATTAAGGCAGATCGTAGGCAAAATCTGACTTCTCGAAGAAAACCGGGTAGGTAGGCAGCCGGCGACTCGGCGTCTTGGCATCTCAGATAAGATAAGTCTCCGATGACTTGCAGTACGCTAGGTTAGTTGCGCTCGTGGACAGATTTGCGACGTACTTCGTTCCCACCGTTCGGTTCAGAATTTACCTCCATTCAAATGCACTTCGAACATATTCACCTTACTGCTGCTCAGATTCGTATGAGCTGTAGAACCAGAGCAGAATGCCTTCGCCGATATCTCGATCATCAGGTTGCCCCCGATTTTGTCCTCGAGACCGAGTTAATGGTCCTGGCCTTTGCCGCAGGCATCAATGACGCTACCACATTTCCGGATTATAACGTGTTTGCCTCTAATCAGACAGGTAACACTGCATTACTTGCTGTTGGAGTCCTCAAGATTGGTCAAACTAGCATCCACCTCAGCGACGTCGGTCTCTCTATAGGCATGTTCATGCTAGGCGGCATGTGCCTAGGCCAGCTCGGCCAACATTTTGGACGGACACGACGATCCTGGCTTCTTGTCACCAACTCCCTGCAAACTTCTCTTGTTCTGGTCGCAGCTGCGTTAAGGAAATGGACTGCGACTTCTATACACGATCCTATGCATTTTGCGGTACTATCCCTGCTTGCCTTTGCCTCTGGTGGCCAGGTAGCCATGGCACGAACTGTGGATATCCCAGAGATCACTACTGCGATGGTGACGTCGGCATACATTGATCTTCTGGTTGACCCCTTGCTCTTTGTTAAGAAAAATCGACCGCGAAATAGGAGAGGGCTTTTTGTACTGGCACTCCTAGTCGGAAGCTTCGTTGGTGCCGTGGCGTATAAGCAAGTGGAGCCGGCGTTTGCATTGTTGCTTGCAGGGATATCAAAGCTAGGCGTTTGCGTGTTGTTGTTTGCAAATCGGGGTGGCACCATACAGGAATAACGCGGAACCTAAGACGGCGTATTCCAGAGAATGGCAGGGCATTGAGCTGAAGTCCTTGTTTGAGAGGCGAGCATGTTGAAGAGTACGCCGCTGAGAGAGTCAAAGTTGCATTTCAGATCGTTCGGCACGGACGATCACTATGTTTTGCATAACTTATTTAACCAATTTACGGCCATTGGCTACTTTCCTGATGTCTTCCTTCCGCCGGCGGCATTTCAACATTCTACCCGCCAAGGGTTCTGTACCGAGAGTAGGTAGTGGCGTGTTCGCTGTGGACGAAGGTTTGCAATGTCCGATATGCCAGGCCAATAATGCCGGGCCAGGCTTCGGTAGAATACCACCAACAGCAGGAGTTAGGATATCGAGCCTCGATGAAGGCGGTGCAAGAGCGATCATCCAGTTGGTCGTTCTGAACAAAATCGAATGTTCGCTCAATAGATTGCGCATCTCTTTGAATGATGTCTTTGACTTGGTCTGTGGAACTTCTGGTGGTGAGTACATCTGATTCCTTCCTTCGATCAATCTGATCCATGATCTGTTAGGTGGCCCAGTTGTTATTGCGCTCTTCCTAATGGAATGGTCCTCTACTTAGTTGCTTCACAGATTCGAAGACCTCGCCAACCCACCTTTAAATGTCGGAGCAACCGGCCTCTTTCATTCGGACGCCTCCAAATGTTGTCTCGTCCTACCTGCGCGACGGTCAATACGATTCGACCGCGATCGAGCAATCTTTCCAATCACTAGGTGGGAGTGTTAGCAAGATGTTCCATCCTGTCGGTCGTGATATCAAGGTGTCCCTCACTACTATCACCGCCGAAGATGCAAGGCCATGTCTATTGACCAATTACAATGGTGGACTCAGGCCAGAGGATATGGGTATACTGCACTTGCATCACGATGCTCACCATACTAACGATAGGCCAGGGTACGATGTCGTTCGCGCTACGCGAGCGGATGATGATGTGGACATAAGTCAAGCCTACGTAGAAACAAAGATCATGAGACAACGTCTATGTCTAACTCTTAACCTCGTAGGGCGAGTTGTACATCTGCTGTACCTTGGTAAGAAGTTGTCGTGTCCTACAAATCTTTACATACTTAATCTCCTGTAGGTTCTTCCAGCCTAAGATCATAGAAAACGTCGGATCATACCAAGACGGTGGCTTGTGTCACAACAATCCTACAGAGATTGCGTTATAGGAATTAGGCTTTCTATGGCCCGACAAAGCTAGGCCTGATTTTGCTCTATCAATCCAGTAAAAACCGCATTTCACGCTTGTTTGAAAGCTTCATGACTGGCATGGATAGTGAAAGGATATGGCAAAAGTTGTACAACAGTCTACTAGAAAGAGAAAGGCCACGCTACCATAGGATCAACCTTCCCCTAGATATGGCCGAACCTGCAATTGACGATGTACCTGCTATGTATACCTAGAAGTTGCAAGCATTCCAATATGTTGAGGCACCGCAGATCATGTAGCCGGTATTGGACGCGATCTATGCGTCTATGTTCTACTTAGAGTTTGACAGTATGCCGATCTGGAGTCACGATCGATACTTGTGCCATAGCCACATATTTTGTCGGCTATATCTTAATGACGATGGAAGAGCCGCGCTACACCGTGAACTCTTAGCATCGTCCTCATATTTTCTGATTCTAGGCAAACTATTTGCATGTCTAGAAAAGCGAACGAGGCCAACAGCGCTTTTCAGACGTAGCGTTGAATTCAGCCTTAGTGACCTTGAACAACCAGTCAGCATCACGTTACTAGGGCCGACATCAATGCTGACTAGTATTAGTGGTCTGCCTAGGACTGCACACGAGATACTAGATATGCAGGCAATGGAGGCGCCTTTCGGGCGAGTAGATCACAGCCAGAATATCAAGAGCCTACCAAACATACCAAGGAAACGTGGGTACACAGAAGTATGATCGTCTGCGTGAGCTCCTTGCCGACGGCACTGCAGCCGTGATCCAGCGGTGAGCCTCCGACATCAGGATATGTCTCCACGTTACATGAGGGTATTGGCCGGCTGCTAGTGAGGTTGGAATGCCTCGCGAGTATGAGGTTAGCGAAGGCAGGCTGCCATCGGGCACTGCAGCAATTGTAGGTTTTGACAATGCTATACTATCTGAACATGTCGGGCATGTTTGCTCGTTGATCAGGATGACGAAACTGCATGTGTGATTTGTTCGGTCTCGCTATTTGCACAAACACTGTGGACTTGTTTTGTGATGCCAACAGCTGTTAAATTCACCTAGGAATAGATTTTTTAGTATCGGACCGTTGCATCGCGATATTACAGAGCTGTGGGCTTTTTGGTCACTTACAGTAGGTGGCGGGGCAGTGCTCACATGACGCAGAAAGGATTCTACATGCGCTTGGCTTGGCACTTGACGTGGCATCGGGATTGCGAGCTGCGTTTGCATAGTCCTAGGCTCAGCAGCCGCATGTATTGATCGTAGACAACCATCTACTCCAGCTTCGAACTTCGAATCAGAAAGATACCCGGTTCCAATAAACGTAAGATATATCAGATATCATGATCCAAGGAAGCTAAAAGCATACAGATGTGCCAATATCTAGTCGTTGTGACCAGATACGCAGCTTGTCGCGATACGTCGCACAACGGCACATCGCGCACGTTGGATCGCTGTCCAGCTAAAGCAGACGCATCCCTTCCACCGTGTACCGACGCCAAGGACGTGCATGAAGGCCAAAGAAAGACTTAAGCGCAATGTAGCCGGTGTACAGACGAGGGTTATGGCTCCCGTCAGGGTGTCTGAGTTTGCTAGGACCAACGATCAAGAGGGATTTCCACAAAAGAGGAGAATGACAAGTTCTTCAGGTGGCTATTGTGCTAGCTGAATGATGTAGCTGGACATTGCGGAAGAGCACATGCTTCTATACCTGTTCGCGAGAGCAGCATAGTCTGTTTCGCATTTCGCTTATCGCATTGTGAATTTCTCCCGCCGACGAGACCTCGCCATGCCAACATCTTAAGATGGTTTCGCCACACACAACCTTAAAGACATCTAGGAACTGCTTTTTCCCATAAAGCCGCTGGACTTCCCTCGACTCGATGTCACCATAAGGGTCATTGCCTGTCATGATTTTGAATATCGTAGAACCCAGAGCAAAGATATCTTCGTAGAGGCCATATGCATTAACATCGCCATTTAGTAGGAAGCGTACTCCAGTAGTTCCTATCGGTCGAGAGCCGTCCAAAGATGCACCGCTAAAGTCGATCACTTTAAAGCCAAGTTGCGCATCGAGAAGAAGATTCTTAGCCTTGAAATCGCAATGCCATATCCCATGAACATGCAGGTAGTGTAAGCCTTCGGCACATTTAGCAGCCCACTGTAAACGTTGATGCTTAGTAACCTCAGAGTTGTACAAGCTTAGATAGTCATCGAGAGAGCCTGTCGACATGTATCGCATTGTGAGCGTGTGCCTGTGAGGATCGTAACAGACTTCCTCGACAAGACGACTGTGAGGTCCCAGTCTGCGATAGATAGCTGCCTCTTGAGCAAGCTCGCGACAGCAGACTTCGTGCTCTTCACCTGGCCATGGTGACTTGATCGCAAACCCTTCTAGACAGACCTCGACAATCCCCGAGCTGCCAAACGCAACCAGCTTACCTTTGGATACTCTTTCGTTATCCCTTGTAGGCGGTGCTAAGACTGCAAGTCAGTCAGACTGCTAAACACCAAGGCAAATCTCTGTACCTCTTGTATCATCATCTAAGCACACTAGACATATCCAGTTGGAACGCGAATAGAGTCGTGCTGGACCAGAGACAATTGGTCGCAAAAGCATGTGCGGCTACCAGGGAATCAAGGTACGTCGACTAAGCCAGACAGCTGCCACATGCGGTGGCGCTTATCTTCCGCTCTGCCAAGGCCGACTGTTTCTATAGCAACATTAATGGTAGTACAGCATGCGAACGAGACGACATGTACAATACGCTGCGAACAATGAACCATTAGCGGCTTCAACTTCATTAGCGCGATCCATTATGTTTACACGGCCGGCTTTGGAATCTCCTGTGCTACCGAACCATCGGAATCTGTACACTACCGAGCGTCTGATCGTACGACACCCTCAGTATTTATTACTGTGAGCCAAAACCAGTTGAAGTGGTGGTACTTCAGCCGCGATCTCCCTCTCGTTTCGTGCTGCCGTGATCAGACTGCAGAGTTTGGCGATGTGAGCATAAACCCATACCGATAGCTGAACAAGATCCCCATGGCTTGCAACAGGGGACGTAGCTTTTGTCTTAATACTGTGTCCATAAGTACAAGTATTTGTGCTAAGTTATAGGAGCTGTCACGGCCATCAGTGAGCCTGCGTCGACACGAGAACGCTCATGGTATCCTCGTTGCCCGGTCTTGTACGACGTCTTCTAAGTAGTAGCCGTCTTACCCCGATGTTTTACTTCCTCTAGCTCGGTGAGGCAAAAGAAAGCGGATGGTGCGGAGAGCCGGCTCTCGCAAACCTTGGGAGCCATGATCTTCTCGAACATTGTATTCTGCTGCGGGACCAAAGATACGAGTGTCCATGCTGCGCTGAGAAAACGCTGCAAGGAGATGAATCAAGCTGAAGAGGTAAAGCGGTGAGCGATCGACACAGAATCTAGAGTCAAAAGCTTTTTCGAGACCGTACGATTTTGCGTAACAGTCATGACCCGGGTCTCCTAGTGGCGCGGCTCTCGTGTGGTTACAAATAACCTGTCAGTGGAATTGGCCGCTGCATGGCAGCGCTTCAGTGTGTGTCAGACACAAAGGCTTCGAGGTATTGTAGACAAGTAAGTTACATTTGCAGATTGTAACAGGGCCTATAAGGAGCCTGCCTGCGATCTTTATCAATGTGCACCTTAGCCGAGCGAAGATCTGATCTTGCTACGCCGTTCCTCATCAAGTCCTCCTGCTAGTCTAGTAAATTGACTATAGCACAATCTGACCCACATTCACAACCCTGTGTTAGCAGCTAATGCTTCACAATGTTCACCCTGGTGCCCAACTCTACAGTCCATATGTTGTTGCATTTTTCGCATCACCTCTCTCATAGAATTCAGAGATGGCAATATCCGCGCAGCCTCGCAGACTCTCTGCAGGCTCCCATGTGTCTTCCCACCTCACTCTGTAGAGCAGTCTTCCATCAATGCGCTTCTTACTGACAATACGATCGACTGCCCATTGAGGCTCGTTGGAAGGGTGGCTCGCATGAGATGTGTAGTGGTGTGTAGACTGGCGTCTACCACGGCTAGGACGACGCAGAGGCTGTTTGTCTTGCTTCTTGCGACGCTTCGGAGCGGTTCCGGGTGGAGGAGATTGTGAACGCTTGGTCTACTGCTGCGTTGATGTCTGCGACGCCTTTCGCTCCATGCTTCTTGATTGTCTCCCGCTCTTTCGGCTCCAGCAATGACAGCGCCTTCTCAAGCAGCTTCAATCTAGGATCGGTGGAGAGTGCCGCCTGGATGGCAAGGCGTTCGAAGGGGATATGCTAGGAGGGGTAGGAGGGGTAGGAGCTACTAGCAGAGTGCGAGATCCACCAAAGAGCTGCCGGAGAGCGTCGCGTTTTCGAGAGACTCGACCTCCCTTCATCATGTCTTGATCTGATGGGAGGGTCTGATGGAAGCAGATCAATATCCTTCGATGTGCACCTCGTCATAGCATACCACAGGCACAAGCAATATCCATAAGGCTGGGGCTGAGCATAAGACAAAGGCTGTGCAGCTCACGTGCATCGTCATTTTGCTTTGTGCTATTTGATGCTGCCCATCATCGTGCTGTATGTGCATCATTAATGCTCATGGTACCGACCGTCGTCGAGAATGGAAAGATCAATATAGTAATCTGATTTACATCTAGTTGACACTTACCAAACTCTACCTCATCGTGGAAAGTAGACAGGAAGAGTGTGCATCAAGCGCCCGCAGGTGTCCCTAAGCCCGACGTTGGCGGCAGAATGGCAAGCTTATCCTATTCTGGAGAGCACCTCGGCCGAGTAGGCTACTAGCAGCCTCACTGTACCCGAACTATCCGAGCTCCGTCGCTTGCAGACTTCGAGCAACTACCTTGTCATCCCTGCAACAGCATTCAAAACACCTCTAGGAGATACAACGATAGGTAGCACTAGTAGCTAGAGAGATAGACTATTTATTAGTCTATGTTTCAGCCATGTGCTACTCTATCAACGTGCTGTAGTACGCTGTAAAGATCTTGTATGAATTTAGTTGTACACTTAGATAGCAGATATACATGTATAGCATGTGTCTTCTAGCATGAAAATCAATTTGAAGGGTACGCGATAGATTAAAGACCAAAGTGTCAACCAGGGTCTAGAGCAGAAAATGGGTGTATAGCAAGATATATCGCAAAACCTATGTTTGTGTCCTACAACACAGGGTGTCCTACGACGCAGGGACGGACATTATCTTAAGGCTTAACAATAGACTTATTCTAGATCTAAAAGATAGCGTGCATCGTCTTCGTTGTCTATAAGCATAGCATGTATTAGAATATAGATTACACCTCTCTACATAGCGTTACAAGAACCTACTACCTAGAACTTATGTACACTACAAGACAAGTCTACAACAAGGCAATTTTTAAGGTAGTTATTTACTAAGATGATCTTTACTTAGAGTAGTAGAAACACATAGGTATAGTAAAGTCATAGGTTAGACTATACATTATAAGCCTACTACTTAAACATAGGAAACTAGAGGCTAACATTGTTATAATAGAGGATGTATTAGATTATATTAAGATAGCTCTTATTCTCTACTACTAGGTGTAGTACTATCTAGAATAGCTTAGTAATAGTATACATCGAAATAGAGCTTAATAAGATTTATACTTACTTAATAATGTCTTTCTACATATTAAAT
>PXOE01000180.1:0-23602 GCA_003012245.1 Microcyclospora tardicrescens | reverse complement strand
TGAAGCGAGGACTGGTCGAGGGACAGTGGTGTCGGAGCGAGTAACGATAGAGGGTGGTGATCGGATTGCTGGTGGTGTCTTCGGGAGAGGAGAAACGAAGGGAGAGGTACCTGTACAAGGCGCAAGGTTAGAGGGTCTCGTTGATCAAGCGCCAAGCAGAGAGCAAAGCGGGTCACTGGAGCGAAGGATTTTAAGGCTCGCGGCTCGGAGCGAACGTCTGGAGCTTTATGTGGAACTGGAGATTTGTGATCTGTTCGTCGTTGGAACTGTCATCTCACAGCCTGGTGCTGTACTGGTGTATATGCATGGATTTGAGTATGGCCGTGGAAAGCACTGCATGGTCTATCACGTCGCTCTGCGATGCTGGTATCCTGTGGAAGTGTTGTATCGATTAGAGAGCTCATAAGCCGAAGCACGTGATAGCCTATCAGCTGACGTGCGACCCTGAGGTTGGAGGAGCATCAAAGACGAGACGAGACGCCATGTTTGTTGTGTATAGAGTCATGGGCAACACCGCTGTTTCAATATAAACCTGTAATCAAACTACTTCCTTCTTGCCCTCTCACCCGCGATCCCCCGCCTCCTCACGACAACTCTTTGTTAGTAAAGATCCAGCGCTGCAGTTTCACCAGTGACGTGGTAGCAGCAGCAACAGCAGACGCGCCATCGCTGCAGACTGCGACTCGATCATTAATCGACCGCCACGCTTCCACCTGCTGCGCTCATCACAACAACTTCTCTCACCTGTTGTATCTACAGTGTGAACCGCTCATCGTCGCGCTCGTTTGAATGAATCAGAATGGCGCCTCTTCCCTCGAAAGTGCCCCTCTCAGCGCGGCATACGTTCCCCACCAATATTTCTTCTACGCACCCCAATCGAGGCCGACATACTCAGCTGGATGAAGGCTATGACGAAGATCGCAGCCAACCTGATAGTGATATGTTATTCCCTGATGCTTGCGAGAGTGCCTTGCAGCAAGCACTCTCCGCGGCTCTCGATCTCCCCGCTGAGCAACGCAGAAGTATGGAGCCCAGATCCACTGATTATATCACCTCCAGCAATCTCCTCCCCTGTTATTGAATGTCTAGCTGACAACTTATGGTGCCAGTCTTGATCGAACAACTAATACGCGTTATACCGAATTCCGATAAAGAGAAAATCGGTCTACTTTGCGAGGAACTTATCCACTTCGACCCAATCCACTATCTCCCAAACGAGCTTGTGCTTCAAATATTCTCCTATCTCGACCCGCACGATCTCCTAGCAGCATCAACGGTCTCGCGACCTTGGCGTGCTCGCTCGCAAGATGAGAGGCTCTGGCGGTTGTGCTTCGCACGTGAGGGATGGCAGATGGACAAAGGCAAGCTGGCTGCTCTAGAAGCACGAGAGAAGAGCAGGAATCAGGACAGTATTACCGGTATTGCCAATCCGATGGCCTCGTCAAAGCTGTGCAGATCAGGTAGCCGTAAGCGACCTCGAGAAGAGGCATTCAGCGATGGCGAGGCTGTGATGTCGCCGAACGAGATCATCTCCGATGGCAATACTGCGGATGATGAGTTGGATGGCATGGAAGGTGTTGAGCTCGATACGGTTGCTGGACGAGCTACACCACCCTCACATAAGGACGAGCATTCCGCCGGCACCACGGGTCGCCCTTGTAGTCAGTCAGACAGTGTGCTTTCTACTGCTTCGAACGGATCGTACCCATCGACATTCCAATCCTGCCCCAAGCTTTGGAGTGGGACACCAGAGGAACCACGATTAAGCTGGCCATATCTGTACAAGCAGCGATGTAGGTTGGAAAAGAATTGGGAGGCAGGGAGATATCGAACGTTTCAGCTTCCGCAGCCGCAACATCTTGACGAAGGTCATGAAGAATGCGTCTATACCATCCAGCACACCTCCAAATGGCTGGTGTCGGGCTCACGCGATAAAACCATCCGCAGATGGGACCTCGAGACCAACCGACTCTTTGGCCAGCCTTTGCGCGGTCATGTCGCAAGTGTACTTTGCCTGCAATTCGACCCCAGACCCGAGCACGATATCATTGTCAGCGGCGGGAGTGATTCATATGTGATCGTATGGCGGTTCTCCACAGGCGAGATCATCAAGAAGATGACGAGCGTGCATACGGAGTCAGTACTCAATCTCCGCTTCGACGAAAGATACATCGTCACATGCTCGAAGGACCGAACGATCAAAATCTGGAATCGTCGTGCTCTAGCATTGAACGATCCTGTCCTGCCCGCACACGTCCTCCCTGTCGCTGGCAAGCTTCTTTCTGGCGACTTCATCAAGGAGTACTCTTTGCTTTCCACCCTCGAAGGTCATGGTGCAGCGGTGAATGCTGTCATGATTCACAAGAACACAATAGTGTCGGCGTCTGGGGATCGCACAATCAAAGCATGGAGCATCGATAGCGGAAAGCTCGTCAGGACATATACTGGCCACTCCAAGGGCATTGCATGTGTCCAGTACGATGGTCGGCGCATTGTCTCCGGGTCATCCGACAATACAGTGCGGATCTTTGATGCGGATAAGGGTGCAGAAATCACGTGTCTCAACGGCCATACTAATCTGGTCCGGACTGTCCAAGCACGTTTCGGAGATCTCGACACGATCACGAACGAAGAACTCGCTCAGCAAGCCCGGTCAGTGGATCGCGCGTTCTACAGTGCACGCAGTCACGGCATGACATTGGAACGTGCCGGCACCAATGCTGGTTCTTCGCGCCCAGAAGCGATCACTGCTCTCGGAGCGAGAATTCCTCCAGGAGGTGGCGGGACACGCTGGGCGAAGATTGTTTCGGGCTCGTATGACGAGACAGTCCTCGTATGGAAACGCGATAGAAATGGCAATTGGGTCAAGAAGGTCATACTCACCCAGGATGTACTCAGGCGGTCTCGCAGCCGTCAAGACCGACCCGCCGCACCGCCGCCTCATCAGCCGGTCACGGACAGTGATCAACAAGACGTGTCTTCGATTGTGAATGCGTGGGCGCTGCATCAAGCACGCCATGTAAATGGGCGCGCCCAAGCTGTACGGCAGCATGTGCCTGCTCAGGCCCCAGTCGTGCAGACTCCAGGCGGCCAACACACGGGTGCGCCGCCGAATGCCGACCCCAGCAATGCCCCTGTGGCACCTGCAGTAGCTGCCCCTCCAGCCCAAGCAGCCGCTGTGCCCCATCATCACCATGGAGTCGCGCCTCTGAACAGTAGCAACAGAGTCTTCAAGCTTCAGTTCGACACAAGAAGGGTAGTGGCCTGCTCGCAAAACCGCGTCATCGTGGGCTGGGACTTTGCTTGTGGTGATCCTGAGCTGGAACGTGTTGGAGACTGGAGCGTGGAAACCTTCTGAGGGATTCCGATCTATCGGTCGAGGCCGTGATGCAAGCCGCGGATGGTGCTAGTTCAAGGTCCATGAAGTGTTTGAACGATGGCGTGGAGAGTGCTCTGAATCCGGCATGACTTATAGCGAGCATCTCGTAACAGGACGACAGGCGTTGCATCACGATGTAGTATAAATCAAGCTAGCATGACATGACTTTACATGATGTGTAAATCTCCAATAACTTCCTGTGCATAATAGCGGCAGGGACCAGGCCTGGCCAACGCTAATCAAGTCACGGTTGATACCGTGGACATCTTGCTGACCATCTCCCCCCCTGAATACTGCCCGATGCCCTGGCTTCATCAATCACAACCTCTTCCACGTGGTGGGCATCCGCTCATCCCAAGGCGCGGATTTTACTCCTGCCAGCATCTGTTACTTCGGAACTGGCTCACCTTATCCACACATGAGTAGACCTGCGCTTGATCTACCTAACCAACATCGTAGGGACTGTAGCATGCCTGCTGATCTCGCAGGACGCTTTACGAAGCCATAGGCGTGCGCAGTCCCCGCGTGTATGGTCGAGCCTCCGGGTCATATTGCAAAAAATGTGCTTTGGCTTAGATCGTGCTACGTAGCTGTCGGAAGTATCCTCTTGCGATGTCGGCTGGTAGGACCTGCGGAGATTTTACTCGAATGCGTGCTTTCGGGAGCATATTGCATTCTCGTGAGAAGCGTTCACGTCGGCTTGGGATCGAATAGCTATTCCCGGCCGCTCAAGTGCCGCAGGTCCTTGGTTGGGTGAGACGGCCACCCTGTCCACCTTGGGTGAACATCAGGTTGTCGTAGTGCCGCTAGAGATGTGCGGTCGGCAATTGTTGGCCAGGGGAGAGGAGCTAGACAATCGGCAAGAGCTACGTGCTTCAGGGATCGGCGCGAAGTCTCATGTGCCGCTCATCGCAGCAAAAGCGAGCTCATCCACTCGTCGCTTGTACATCTCCATGGAATGCATGGCACGATCGCCGAAAACGACACCGCGAAGCTGCGAGTCGCTGACAATGACCGCCTCGGAGACATTGTTTGGCTGGTACGGTTTCTCGCGCAACAACACGAGACGGCCGGGGTTAGAGAGAGTGGCAGGTGGTACCGGCCAATAAGGAGGTTGCATTGCACTTTTGAGTAAAGGAGTTGTAGCGGCGGATGGCGATGAGGATTTCGTATCGCTGCTACATTTGAGTAGGTTTGGTCGTGACAGTTTGTCGCGCAATTTATTGGCGGACGTGCTGATAGGAACGGTCGGCGCGCATGCTGCCATGAGCCTGGCGAGTGAAAGGATGTAGTCTTTGTTGTCCATACGCGCGACTGGATCGCCTTCGTTGATGAAGGAGAAGAAGACCTGCTTCTCGTGTCGCTTGCCTGGAGGCTTCTGTAGTGGGAGCAGAGAGAGGGGCGGAGTGCCGAAGGTCACTATCATGGAACGTAAGTAAATGTACGTAAGGCTGTGCAGCAGTGACGATATAACGTACCGCAGTGGATACGTCTAATGAACCCGCTACTTGCAATATTTGTCAATTTGCTGGTATTCTTGACGCCTAGCATATGGCAATACAGCAGAGCTGCTACCGCACCACCAGCCGAATGTCCAGTGAACACGACCGAACAATTGCCCGCTAGACTAGGATCCTGTTCAAAGGTGCGCTCTAGCTGTTCTGCGATCGGTCTCACCATCTGTCTGGCCACTCCAAGGAAACCATCATGGCAGGCATTGCCCTCATCGTCGAGAAATCCAGCTGGCGGAGTTGGCTGCCATCTCAAATTCGTGCTCCAGTCGAATTTGTTGGCTTGACTACCACGAATGGCAATGACTATAAGACACCGATCGTCGACTGGCTGCGCCTTGATGACCATAGCCTTCGTCCTCGCTTTCGAATCTGCGCCAACGAAGATTTCCTGTTCGCCAGGTCGCTGCTCATCGTAGACCTCAAGAGCAGCCTTGGCGGCGCGACATACCAGCGTCCAGGTCGGCACATAGCATCGGAAAGGGATCATGCCAGGGGGTAGCCGAGAATTTTTGTAGAGCCAGCTTTTTGCTGCATTCTTGGCGGCGGAAATGTCGGGCGAGGCTGGCGCTGTTTTCGATCGTCCGAGGCTCCTGTCGATGGATGGAGGAGTAGGGACAGCGCTGTCGTCGTCCATCGTGAGCATTTGTATCAATGCTTCGATGTCATCGTCGCTATATGACGACCGTGGGATCTGATCCATGCTGGTCGATACAGCGCAATGTGATGATCTGGATATGTTCGAAGTGGCGACCGGGGTCAATCAACGTCCTTCTCATCAGGCAGGTGAAGGGTGGGGGCACTTCGGGTCTACATGTACTTATGGCCCATTGCACTAGGCTCTCATTCTTCCTCGCATCTATACAAGCATAGATGTACATGTAGGGTTCTTACTCTGATGGCAGCTCTAACATAAGTCGTACTGGTGTAAGGTGACATTGCAGTACCACTCGTGAGACAAGAAAAGGTCACATACAGTGCACGCATGAGCTGAGGAATTCAACCTTGATGCTTTGCGCAACCCTAATCCCAATGTACGCATCTGAGATTCTGCTGTACTCGCGATGAATTCCGTATACTCATCCTGAATTCTGATGAACTCATCTCTAAGACTAACATACCAATCTATAACCATATTCCAACTACAATAGGTACCATTTCCAAGGTTTGAGGGATGAGCACTTTCAAAATGTGACTCTCCTCACGTTTGTGCAAGAGAGAAATGTTTCGCGGTGCAGAGCCTGGCAACACGCTTGGTGAAGACATTGCAATCTCCCACGGTCGCTATCAATCGGCTACCTTCGTCAAAAGAACCTTGCATTGTCGACCTACGGGCAGTTACTTGGTAGGTAAAGATACAAAGCTGTCACAATTGTCCTGTACATGATGCATCCATGCCTCTATAAGGTAGTGAGTAATGTACCTAGGTACATGCGATGCTGGCGCTCGTCTATAACTGGTTAGCGGCATGCCAAGACCATGCAACGAGCGTCAGGTATAGACTTGCAAGTGAACGATCTGCTTGCTTGATTTTCTTCCTTCTACAACATATATTAATCATTATATTTACAACCATATTCTTATCTTTGACAGCACGCTGTTCATTCACCAAACCATGGCATACTCTCGTCAGACTCGACAGCACGCTGTCTTCAACCCAGACCCGAGTATTCATCTTCTTCACCTGACAGCACGCTGTTCATTCACCAGACCATGACATACTCTATCAAACCCGACAGCACGCTGTCTTCAAACCACACCCAATGTCACCATCTTCATCACTTCGACAGCACGCTGTTCACTCACCAAGAAAACTTGACTATCAAACACAAGTGCTCTGGCGAACCCTTTTCACCTTGAACCTGCCATTCCTGGAGTGGCATATCCATACAACGCATTCCTTCCTAGTTACCATCATTCTTATCCTCGAGGCTCCTGGGGTTTGGTCTTCACAAAAACCTCATCGTTGACAACAACTCCACAATCGTCACTGAGTGACAACGCGCCTGGCAAGAATGACTCTTCGAACGGTGAATCTTGCTGAAGGCTGCGACGGAATCGGACGATTGACTCGCCAACCTACCTCACCTATCCTCCATCACGCCACCGAGTTCATTCTTATCTTCGAGGTCTACGGGCTTTGGTCTTTCAACAAAAACTCACCAACATCAACCTTTCTCTACTTGTCCCTAGATCGGCAACGTGCCTGGTCATGACTATGCTCATGGCTTGCGATGATGATCAGGCGACTCGTACTCCAATTTACCTTGACCCATCAACCATCTTATCAGCTTCATTCCTATCTTCGAGGCTTACGGGCATTGGTCTTTCAAAAACTACACCATCAACAACCCTCTACAATCGCCCTGAGTGACGATGCGCGTGGCAGATGTCAACATATTGAATGATGAAATTTGCTGAAGGCCTGCAATGGCAACTGAGTGATCGTATTCCGACCTACCTTACCTCATTTTTCAACACTCGTCCAAACAGATCCACTCTTATCTCAAGACTCTATGAATCTGGTCAATTACGGACTCCATGAGAAACTCATCCTGCGCTTTCCATTTCGGTCAAATGAAGTAGACAGGCGACGGACTTGGTGTGTGCTTCACTTCGGTGGCGTCAGGTTCATACCCTTTCCATCTGCAGACCTGATGTACATAAGCTGTACTTCCGTCGAGACAATACTCGGTCCCGCGGAGATGAGCCCTGGAAGACGCTTCTCCTCGTCAGCAGTGCCTTCACATGCGCCTGTTCCAGGAGCATTTCTTTGCAATGTCAGAACGGAACTCCAACACACCTTGCAATAGCAGACTCTCCAGCTTCTTCCTTGCTCCACAATCTCCACCTTGCTCCACAGTCTACACCGTTCACGGATTAGAAGACCATCCTGCAACTTGACAAGACCAAGCAGAAGATGCATACACTACATGTTCACCATGCTCCCTTCAATCCCCCAGCATTGGCGCAGGCACAGGCACCGCGAAGATACTGCAGGTTAACTCAGCAGAGGCCAGTAACCGCTATGTCACGCTGAACAGCAATCAGGCTGGAGATGAACATGAGCCGAAACTTGTATCAGCAATAGATACCGGGTTTCATGAGCACGAGGATCATGACAGATACAATTCCGATGGTTCAGATGGTGCCATCACGACCGACAGCGATGACTACCCTACCTACATTGCTCAAGCACTTACAAAGCGAGCCATACGTCAAGCACCAGCTACTTTGTAGTCTGTCGCTTGCCCAGCTCTAGCACTGTTACACCCGTGTCAAGCTCCACCCGCACCGCAACTCCGACGTCTAGCCATACCTGTTCTGCATCCTGTCATTCAGCTACATCCAGTATTGCGAACTCCCGCGTCACGTTCTTCCGACGTTGCAACTCTCGCGTCAAGATCTTACGGCATTGCAACTTCACCGAAAGACAAGAGCCACCGCCTCAACCAACCACCTGTTCGCACTGTCCAAAGAAAGTCGGCCCTCTTCGGATTGACGTTGGAACGGGAAATGAACCTTCAGCAGTCACCAAAGACATCGGCTCGGCGTCACTCGAGCTGATCCTGCTGAACAGTCACCAGTCAAGGGAATCGACGAAGGCAAGGTGGGTCCCACTTGATAACGAGAACGAGAAGCACGTGCGACTTCCACTTCTTGTGCAAGGAAAGATCACAGTTGGTAGTGCCGCTGCAATCCATGATGGTGGATTTGACAGAAAAGCTGAATGGCAAACAGCTGCTGATCTAATTGCACTACCTTCACCCTCCGCAAGTCTTCGGACCGGAGTGAGCGAATGACCATGATCAACAGTGAGGACGAGGTGTACGTGTATCTTGCTGCCCAAGTGCAAGAAGAGACCTCTACTGGCTGTCACGCTGCCTTCATGATGGTCGTTGTGACAGGGACTGTACCTACACACAGAAATCCAACGAGCCAATCGTCGTTAGCAAGAAACCGCAGTGAGCAGTGATGGACAACAGAGAGGAAGGTCAACTTCCATTCGGAGTATGACCGTGGACTTTTACTGGAAGTGACGTTGTCATTGCTGATGATGGTGCAACTGGGATGCAAGACTGCATGTAATAGTACGTAGATGAACTTGTAAGACTTTGTATACCTTACACCTCTATACAATCACTTCGCATTCAATTATCTGACCTTGCCACCTACATGGTTGTGACAAGATGTGATTTCCTCATGCTCAGGCACCTAGCTGTTGGAGGCTGACGCATGCGGTCGAGAGCAGCCTCTCGGGCGAAATCCTCGGTTTCCTGGTCCTCTGTTGTAGCCATTCCATCAACATGCTCTATGCTCTCCAAGGGGTGAGCCGCTTGAGCAGGCTTGGCTGGATCGCAACGGAGAACTTACTTGTGTTGCGAATGTTATAAAGCTCGAAACCATTTGTGAAAACAGTTTGGAACACACTCGAGGATGCACATCTGCGAGGTAGCCAGGCGGACTCGTTGACGGGATCTGACCTCCGTGATCACGACAAGGGTTGTCGTGTGCAAGCCAAGTTGTCGGCCAAAGATCTGCTGAACTACTTTGCCATCCCGTTGGGCAAGCGCGGTCGAGAACTTGCGTTCAATGACCTTGATCTGATCCTGCCAAGCATTAGCAATCTCTTCAAGGAAGACCACGTCAAGGCGAAGAGGAACAGACGCGGGTTTCACGGCCGACAAAGGCTGCCCTCGTTCTCATTTGGATAGCACTATTCAAAGTCTTCACGATACTTTTCTTGCTGATGCTTGGAGCCGTAAGCCAAGCGAGCTGTCGATTTCTTGTGCGAGCATTGACGTGTGGTTGCAAATATCCAAGAGTCAAACGGGAGAGGTAGAGGCATTTGCCATGCACGACGCAATGGGAAAAGGGCGCTTCATTGTATATGCATTCCTTTCCTGTTCATAGCGTGGCCAGACTCAGATCCTATATATTTACTTGTATGATCAATGGTGTGCTTTCACCACTTCTGTGCCAGGTTAACCACGTTGATTGCTGGCTCATGATGTTGGATCTACCAGCAATGTACAGGTGCTAGCCTGCCGAAGTGGCCCCATACCAGTGAAACGTCTTTTAGAGGTGTGGAGTCTTGTACGTTATGGCCATTGGCTTTGTAATGCAAGGGCCGTTTGGGACGGCACCGACGATCAAGCATTGAAGAAAACTTGATGGGTTACATCACCCACCGCTGCCAGAATTGAGAGCGCCAGGCTAAGGTACCTAGATGTCACTCTGACCTTGTGCTCGGCAACGGTCCATTTGCGCGCGATATTACTGTGTCCAAGCATCTGTGTCCAAGCATCTGTGTTGCTACGCTCTAGCTGATTGGGGAGTGCAAGAAGCTGGTAGGTAAGATGCCGAAGCGGGATTGCCAGAGACTGCGTCAAGGAATGTGACTGCGCTCCAAAGTACATAAAGTAAATACAGACTAAGCACCATGGTCGTATCATCTCTCCTCGCGGTCCCAGTTCCCCGAAGCTCCATACTATACCACTGATTGGGCTCGCCGATTGCCTAGTTCTTCTAGTACCTAACAACATCCCTCCACGACATCAGCGATAGAAGACGATTTACTTTATGCCTGCTTATGATTTCTGCACTAGGCTTTCATTCTCTCTGATATCTAAACAAGCAAAGGCACATCTGATTTGAGTACTCTTCCATATTGCTCCACCCGCCGGCCCAAACACGTCTCAATCCTGGTAAGCTATCCGCCAAGCCTGCTGAACTCAACGCGTTCGACTTCGTGGGAGCGCTCGGTGTCCACCTCATTGTAGCTTTGACGACTTCACAACTCACGAGGCCGCGCATCATCATCGTCAGCCGAGTTTGGCGAGCTTGGCAAGCTTGGAGGGGAAGGTTCTGGCTTGACCGTAACAAAGAACTTTCTCGGATTGCGGCACCAGAGCTCGTCGACCCCATCAAGTCCGCGTTTTTCCTTTAGCTGCCCCATCGCAAATTCGGCAAAGGCGAGCGCAATCGAGATCGGCCACTTTTCGGTTTCGTCGCTCTTACCGTCAGACTGGTAGGTAAGCACAAAGGCAATGAAGGCGCGGATCGAGGACTTTGGTAAGGTGTTGTTGTCCACGAACTTCATATGCTCAATCTCGATGGTTTTACCCTGCTTGATGAACCGGAAGAGCTCGTTCATGAGGAAGTTCTGTAGCTCGGGCATCTGGCGACGATCGGCAAACACCCAAAGTTCAAGAATCTCCGTCACGATGCATCTTGGATCAAAGTCAATCTCGCCCGAGTAGAGCCAACGGGTCATAGTCTGGACGTAAGACAAAGTCTCACCCGGGAGCTCCAAGGGAGCCTGGCGATCTTTCTTCCAGTTTTTGGATAGTGCGGACTTGAAGTAGCGAGAGCCGGCCGCCAGCAACCCTGCATGCACCTCGACGGAACGGTTTGTGCCCAGCTGATCATCTCCAACATTGATAACTACGATGTAGTCAAACAGCATCCTCGTAACTCGTCAGCGACACATGGACGATAAAGCAAGATGAGCAAATGAGCGAACATACGGAGACCGTTCAATTTGTATGGCCGGGTCGAAATCTTTACGTGGAGTAGTCTTGAGGTTCGTGAATGGTGCCATGGCGACAGAGGTGTTTGGTGGTAGGGTAAGTTGGATGGTGAGGCGGAGGCGAGGCGTGCGTTGTAGGATGAAGAATTGCTCTGTGTGTGACAAGTCATGGAAGATTTCTTTTCACCCCACTGACCCAGATTTTCATGTGATGATTAGGTTGGAGAGCCAATCGTTTGATGCCGTCGCAGTCCCTCAACAAGACCCACTGTTTGAAAAATTGTTCTTGCCAGGCGCGCCGTCAACCAAAGGCGATTGTAGAGTTGTTGTTGATGATAAGGTTGTTGTAAAGACCCTCAGTCGATGTCGCTTTCGAACTGTACCACTGGAAGTAGTTATCATCTAGAGCGTGGACATCTAAATGGTGGCAGGTAGTTGAGTTTGGTGGTTGAGTTGTGAATGTACGATTCGCGAGCCCTACAAGAAGAATGATGGTGGTAATGAATAGAATATAATATATGCTGCGGAAGGAAGAAGTCAAGAGAACGGGTCGCAGTTTGGGTCTCCTCGCACAGGATGTCATGTGCGTCTTGGTCTGGCATGGTCGAGGAGGCATGGGATATGTTTGCCACAACAAATAAACTATTGACAACACCAACGCACAAACACTGATCTGTGTGCATCAACTTCTACGACTCAACAAATGGTACCTCCATTCCTCCTGAGTCTCTGCTCTCGTTCGCAAGTGGACAAGATTCGTTCTATCTCGATCACGAATCCTCGAGGTTTTTGGGTTTCCCAAACCGTTCAAGCATTCTTCACGTAGGCATTTTCTACCTTACCTCGTTGACTCGAAGCTAAAGACGTACAGAACAAGCACCGGGAACATGTCGACAGCAACCCAGCAGATGTTCGCACGTCTGTTCTCCATCTACCAGATCCAGGTCAACATCATGAACGAGCTCGGGGCGACTTCTTTGTCCGCACTCTGTCACGCGTTCGATCTCAAGCTCTCGGCTAGCGAGAAGAAAGAGTGGCTCAGCCCTATCAGAGATATGCCTGAGATTGAAGAATGGGTTGGAGACATGATCGCGAAGAGATACGAGGTCAGACTTGTTGGTGTCGATCTACACAAGTTGGTAGCGAGGATCAAGAACCCGGAGACGCTGGCAGACGGTTGGGCCGCGAGGGACAAACTGGTGATATGGCCTGCAGTCGTGTCTGAAAGACCGCCCGACCCTAGATATCCTAACTACAGAGCTATGACGATCGGCCGTGGTGTACACGATTTCGAATACAAGGACGACCTGCCGCCGTATGTCACACGGAATGCCACATCTCGTGAGGAAGAGTTCGATGGATCTTGGTGGGAGCATGAGTCTGCGAACGAAAATGGTATCCACGTCCTGTTCGTAACTAGGTCGAACAGCATCATCAGCAGTCACCCGGGCGTCAGTATACCCATGGAATGGAGACCCATGGAGGACAACATGTTTGAAGATGTGCGACATATTATATATGACGGCCAGGAGATTTCCATCGTATCGTTGATCAACGTCAATTACGATATGCATACGATTGTCGACATCGATGGGATACGATTGGGGTCCCATACGCAGAACATGGGGGACGTGATGTCGGAGTTGGGGTTATGCTACCACGACAATATTTTTGTGCGGGCCGAGATAGCGGCAACTGGTGAGGACCCCTGGTGGAAAAGTGTTTGGTTCATGTTTGTCATCCCGTTGTGGCAGCGCGGTCGAGAACTTACAGAAAATCACCTTGATCAGATCTTGCCGAGCATTCGCGGCCTGTTTGAGTAAGATCAGTCGCAGGTAGACCGGAAGAAAGCTGAATCAAACCAGCAAAGGATATGGATTTCCGGTATCAGAATAGCGTTCAATAATTCTGTCAGTATTTCAGATGAGGTTCCGAAATAGTAGGGTGCGTGATTTCTCCTTATTCTTGATGCGGCCGGGGATGGTCGCTAGCTCTCTTTCCCACCGATGCCATCGCGGATACCATTGCGACATACAAGGGCGGAAAGAAAGCAACGTCACGGACGTGTCGCGAACGGACCACGAGGTCAGCACCGAAGTTGTCAGCCGAATAGTCTGAAATATGCCGCGCTTTTCTACCGAACCAAGTGTATTCGTTTGTTATCAGCGTTTTCCCAAGACTTCTACAGGTCCGCTGGCCGGAGATGTCAGGGGGATAGAAAGTAATATTGAAGCTGGACTACCAGAGATGATATTGAGAAGTGCAAGTATAATGCGAGGTAATGTAGAAGCTCCAATGAAAAGGTACTTCCAGCACTTCATCTCATTGTCCAGCTCTCTCTGCCCGACCATACCTGTTCAACCCTATATCTTGCTGCACGCGCAGTGTGGCATCCGAGATAGGAACGAAGACCCAAGTCTTTAGGAGCCAATTGGGGCCGATCTACAATCACATTGATCCCCCGACAACCTTTTGGCCAGTGAAGAGGGAAGAATATGGTTCTCGGATCACCAGTTCCTCCAACAATGATGGAGAACACTGTGGTCTTCATACCAGCAATCTGCACCTCGGTGGTCATGCCATTGAGACGCACCTATAACACTACCAGACGCCAGTCGGAGGAAGACATCGCTGGTGCGAGCGCTTGTAATACGGAGGGAGCACGTAGTTACAAGGGAGATCCAATGTATAGAAGACAAGATGAGCACTCTGCAGTATGTATGTATGCTACTGTAACAGGTGGATGTCGACCCATTGTAAGACCTTGATAAGGACCATTCCATGCAGCTGTTATCAACGCCTATGCTGACAGTGACTGCCGCAAGATGGATCCATTGTAGTGTATGTCAAACTCCAGTGACCAGCCGTGTCCGAAGGCGACCATGCAATCAGTAATCCAAAAGACCTCAAACCCTCCATCAACATAAGAAAGACCATTATTGTCCGCCAAGACTCACTCTCGTTGGCAGTGACACGCTGCTGCCAAATTGTCCTTCGACACCAGTCTATTGCTTCCAGCAAAAATGAGAGCTTCCAAAAGACCAAATACATTGTCCTTGCTCGATAAGTTGCGAAACGAAGGCCGTCAAGGAGCTGAACGTGAAGGTTGCACGCAGGAAAAGGAAGAGTCACGATGTTGTGTTGCTCGGTCTTGCGCGAGAAGTGCGCGACGGAAGGCATAGGCAACACTATCGATGAACTCTGTAAAAATGCCATGGGGCACAGTAAGGTTGCTTCGCTGTCGATTTTCGTTTCCCTTACACCTGGAAGAGACTTCCCAGATAGCACAAGACCAGATCTGGGTTGTGCTTTTCTGCAAGCTCTCGACCGCGCTCCCACAATGGGATGACAAACAACTCGAAGCCACTTTCTGCGTAAGGGGTTTCGAATGGACGTTCTGCTGGCTGTCGCTGAACCCGGACGAAAATGTTGTCATGCCATGACAGCCCGAGTTGAAGTATATTGTCGACCGCACGCACCCCGTTCTCATCAATTCCAGACACTTCAGCGATGGTATCAATATCGTGGTTGATGTTTATGATAGACATGACCATAGGATGGTCGGCTGCGAATCTTTTGGGACCGCGTACGACTTTCAGTACACTGGGAAACATGTTTTCGAAGTGTTCGTAGGTGTGCGGGATGGAGATGCCCACCTCAATCGCACTCCTCTCAGTTCTGTCAACAAACAAGACCTCGATGGCATTCTCATTCACAGACTCATGCCTCCACCAATCTCCACCCCAACTTCCAACCTTCTTCTCGACGTGCTTCGGCATCGTACCGTGGTGAACAAACCTTGTTACACCCACGTGCTGGCTCTGCGGGAGTCTAGCCGAACGAATGCTCTCGCATTCCTCTATAGAGACCACCGCGATCCATACTGTGAGCTTTGGTCCAATGGCCCACCTCTGAGCAAGTGTCTCAGGATGCTTAATTCTGTGTTTTAGAACGTGTAAACCTTGACCGATCACCCGTACTTTACAATTTTTCTTGACCATATCCGTGATCCAATTCGAAATTTTGGGCATGTCCCTCATGGGGTGGAAGTAATCGCTCTCGCTGCCTCGAAGCGTAAGGTCGAATGCGCAAAGGAACGCAGCCAAAGATGTAGCTCCGAGCTCGTGCATGATCCTGCTTCGGATCGGATCCAAAGTAAACATGTGAAGAAGCGTATCTGTAACATTGCTGGCCATCGTTTCGGTGCTTGCAATATGGAAACAGCCTTCAGCCGATCACTCTGATAGCTGTGACGGGCTCGAGGGTGGCGTTTAAGGATGAAGACTTGCTGGTGGTTCCTGCTCAGACAAGGTCAGGGAATGAATACCGTGAATGAAAGTAAAATTGACGTCAATCCTGGCGTGTTGTAGCTGATACGCACCTGAGGTTCGAGGACGCCAACATAGTTGATGATCGTGGGTTGTGGAATGTAGACTGAATGTGGACACCTTGCGGGCAGGGGGAAAGTGTGCACGCTAATATATTACTGTGTCACGTACATGACATTGCTTTCCTGCCCCAGTGGCGGAACGACATCTAACCTTATTCAATCCCATGAGTCGAGGCGTGCTCTTCTGGCGTCGGGCTGTCTCTCTTGACCATCACATCATGTCTTGTTCTGTGAATTGCTGCTAATCTCAGAGAAAGCAAGTTCCGCTGGTAGGTGATAGTGGAGAGGAATCGCTGAGGTCGACGTCAGGGTTAGACTGTGGAGCGATTCCAGCAGAGATGTGGGCACTCGTCTGTTGGTGGAAGGGTGCCAATCAGCGTTTTGTGTAGTACTTGAGGGCGTGGTAAGCATTTTTGCAGTCTCGTCCGCAGTGTTGTTAAGTCTGAGCCGTGCACTTGATGTGCGAGCTATTCGCCATCAAGAGACATGCGTTCACGCGTCTAATTCCAGGTTGTAAGTGAGCCATTGTGGGTGTGAAGGATACAGCAAGGGATCGCTGGCGTAAGGAGGCTCAATTTCGTTCGGGTCTGCCAGCAGGAGCATGATCATGTAATGGATGCCAGCCAGCTTCGCAGACGCGAGGAGTAGTATGCGCATGGTCGACGACTTCCTTATCGGACCACTGTCTACTGGCTGTGTGTGATGAATGTGAGTAGCGGAAGTGCACAGCGTAAGAAGACATTTGCGAAGGTCATCACACTACAAACATGGCATGCGCAAGGTTAATGAACAAATGAAATTTCATTCTGAGCTATAGTACAGTACTGAAAAACTAATTTTGCAATCTAGTTGTCCTCGTGCCTCCATGGTCCACATCTTTGCACGCTTTACTCGTCGGTATCACGAAGCTTACCCATCGCTCCGTGATCAACTTCACCTCCATCCAAATCATACTTGTCGTTGTCGATGTTGTCGTTGAGGTTGGCACAATCATCATCTTCGTCAGCGATTGATCCATCGTTCGGAGTCTTCGTCTTGTCATCCGGAAGCTCGGTTGACTCCGCATTGGCATTCTCCCTCTGACTCTCGCTGAGCTTTGGCTGTGGCGGCTCAACAACAAGATCGACAGGAGAGTTGACAGACTTGGCATCAACAGGATTGGCAGATTGAGTATCGGCAGGATTGGCAGGAGGTGGCAGGGCTTGAGCAGACGCATTGCTATCAAGACCATCGTTCTTTGGATCGGTAGCAGGAACTTCCCCCTCAGCGTGCTGAAGCTTCTCATTGTCAAGCTGTGATGTCTGGTACTTCTTGATAACGTCCATGCCAGCGGTCGCGAGTTCTTGTAACGTCGTAGCAACATGCTGCTTCCCTTTGCCTTTGCCGTTATACGAAGGTGCAGGGTAAGATTGCTCAGTGAACCCAGAGAGGGGAACACGGTTGGCTTGAGATGGACCTGCGACAACATCCTCGGTATTGATGACGGTGGTGACGGAGGTAACTTTGGGTCGACCAGGAATAGCTTTGTCGGCATCGTCTGAGTCGTCGTCAACTTGCTTCGGCGCGGGACCTGCGGCAGTCTGCTTTTGCGGACGATCAGGCTTGAGTTCGGTGACTTCATGCGGACTCGGGTCTGATGGCTTGTGAACGATGGGACGCTCGGTATTGTCTGGCCAGTATGATAGGTACTTGTCGATGGCCATCTGGCGATATGCTCCCTTCATCGGGCGGCGAAGCTGGTTATCCATGCAGTAATTTACAACCTTGGACAACTTCTTCTGACTCCAGTTGTGGGAGGATCGAAGCGTCTCGACGTCAGCGATGAGAGCCAAGAGGTACTTTGAGCGTGTCAAGGCTCCGCAGATCCGGCGCGGGTCTTCGAGGAAGCCTTGCTTGGCTGCACTGGTGAAGTCAACGATGATGATATCACATTCCGTACCCTGGATCGAGTCGAACGTTGCGACAGTGACTTCAAGGAATGATGGCATGACCTTTGGTGCAGCAATGCGGGGTTGAGGCTGCTGGTCGCTGGTGTTTTGCTCATCCTTGTTCGCATCGGAGGTGTGCTCACCCTTGTCCTGCTCAGAGTTGTGCTCACTCTTGTCGGCATCGGAGTTGTGCTCATCCTTGTCCTGCTCAGAGTTGTGCTCATGCTCGTCGGCATCGGAGTTGTGCTCATCCTCGTCCTGCTCAGAGTTGTGCTCACGCTCGTCGGCATCGGGGTTGTGCTCATCCTTGTCGGCATTGGAATTGTGCTCACCATCATCCTGGTTGAAGTTTTGCTCATCATCATCCTGGTTGGAGCTTCGCTCATCATCAGTGGCTACCTCTGGATCTGGCTTGGCAACCAGTTGTAGACGCAACTGATCGTGACAGTACTTCTGAGCAGTGTACGGCGTCAAGATTGCAATGCGTGCAGGATCGAAGCCGTTCCTCACGAGTCTCTCGACCATCGCCCAAGTCGCCGCGGCGGTGACGGGATTGGACTTTGACTTGGTGACGGGATCAACTTGCTCTGGCGCATCAGCAACATCGATGAGCACGACGTTCTGGTTTGCCGGGACATCCATTGCCACATGAAGGTACTCAGCACATCTACGAGTCATCTTGTGCTCTGACAACTCGGCACGCGCTTGCACTTGACCGTCGTAGAAGATTGGCGAAATCAGATCGTTGATTGACGGACAGAAGCGATACTGATGTGAGATGTGCGATGCAGGAAAGCCAAGATACAAGAGTCGTGTGAAGTCGGACAATAGAAGCTGGTCGCGGAAGACGTTTTGACCGGGCTGCGATTGAACATGCGGTCCGGATTGCTCAGGATCTCCAAGCCAGATGCGATGGTAACAGCCAGGGAAGCCTGCTAAAGAGTTGCGGAGCTCAGCAGACGACGCACGACCAGCCTCATCGACAACAATAAGACTTGGCTTCACCACTGTGAACAGCTTGGTGCTTGCGAGGCGTTCGAGAGTGGCGCAGACGACATCGGCATTCTGAAGCGTCCATGTGAACAACTTGTTCATCTCTGCCTTGAAGTATTTGCGCTGGTCGCCTATGAATCCTGTGGTGCTGCCAGTGACGTAGAAGCCTTTGATATCGCCGAAGGTCTGGTTTTGAGCAACAGCCTTCCATCGGAGGTTCGGGACTGTATCGTCTTGGATGATATCAGAGGCAAGCATTGCTTGATATGCGAGGGACATCTTGTAGTTCTCCTTAGTCAAGCGGTCATCGGCGAGTAGGAAGTAGTCGAGTTGGTATTGGATGACTGAATCGAAGACCTTGGCAGCTGGAAGCATGTTCATTGTCGCCTGCTCACGCAACTCAGGGTCAATGGCTGCTGGACGACGCTTGACGATACCGGCATCTGTCAGGGCACGTTGCATGGAGATGTTGAAATGAGCCGTCTCTGTACTGGCCGATTGAAGACGCAAGACAACCTTCTTGCGCTTGACCTCCGCACGAGAGAGCAAGTTGTTCATATCAACAGCCAGCTTGGTCACGCCGACGTTGTGTGGTGCTGCGAGTATGGCCTGCTTGCCATCACTATCAAGATGAACAGATGTGGCACACAGCGCAAGATGAGTCTTGCCTGCACCGGGAGAGCCAACAGTGAGAGACAATCCACCACGCTGGCGACGGAATGAATCGTATGCCGGCAGTTGTGAAGGACGAAGCCATGTTCGCATTGCATGGATGGATGCTTGTGGGCTGTCAAGAAACATGTCAAGCAGTGGCAGCTCTTCAAAACTGTTGCCCAGTAAGATCTGCTCGACTATGCTGCCTCCGCCAGTTTCATCCTTCTCCCATTTGATGTTCTCTTGAAGCATACGAAGAGCATTGATCTGATGCTTGTATTGCTTAGCATCTGCGTCCATGTACATATTGACAAGGTATGTCTGAGACTTATCAATAGCACGCTTAGCTTGGTCGTTGTCGGTGAAGCCAGCATATGGAGTACCTTTGAGCGTGCTCGGGTCGTTGCCAAGGAACGTACCCTCAGGATCACGTTCAGAAACTTGGAATGGGCGGTTGACACGGATCGCAACGTCATGAGCATGGCCAAATGGTACAGGACCCAGGACTACTCCATTCCAGTGTTTGTCATCTGCGCCGCCTGGGTTCAGAACTTGGATGTCAACCTTGACCTTGTCGCCAGCATCGAGCTTGTACCGAGCGCCATCAGAGTTGCGCTGGACGAGGACAATCATCGCACGATCTTGTGCACCAGGAAGTAGCAGGATGCGTGCGGTAGCATTCTTATACGTGACAGGTCCTGGTGCGTGGAGCTCATGCTCTCGGACAATGCCGTAGAACTCAGCAACAGTCATCTCAAGCAGATTCAGGTAATTGAGGCGAGATCGGTGTATAGTGGTCGGTCTATCCTCGAGTGGGAGGATACGACCAGCGTTCACCTCCTCTAGATTGGTGTTGCGAGGATCACCCTTCAGCCAGTCGTAGTAAGGCGGGAATGACTTCTTGTCGGTCTTCTCGAATGCCAAGGCAGTGACCACACCATTGTACATCTCAGTGGCAGCAGTGGTTGGCAAGATGTAGTTGAACTTGCAGCCTTGTTCAAGCATGGATCGCAATGACCTGATCATCGGAGTGAAGGGACCAAAGTCGACATCGGAACTCATGTTTCGCATGTAGTGGGCTCCGCCGTAGTATACGATCCCAAGCTCTGTGGTCTCATCGGTGAAGTTGATCTCATCAAGGTCAACAAATGCGCCTCTAAGCTCACTGCGGTTGGACACTTGCTTAGCTTCGATCATTGAGGCGATGTTGTCAGCGTGAAAGCCGAACCCAGATGAGACTTTCTTCACATCGCCGTCAGCAACATACGTCATGTTGATGTGGAAGTCCAAGTGAGGGTATGCATCGTGTGCCTTGGTGTACATGTGGAGACTGACTAGCAATTCCTCGCTGCCATCTTGGACACCGGACCAGTCTTCTTTATCCCCCTCGAGGCGAAGATGTAGCTTGTCATACTGGTACTTTGCAGCGGCGCTCTTGTGTACCTTGCGTTGAGGCTTGACACCCTCCTTCTTGACGTGCTGGATTGTGCCCATTGTCGGCAAGGGGTCGGTAAGGTCACCTCTCGGAGCAGCAAGGAGCTTTCGAGCACGTGCACCCTCGAAACGAAGCATCGGATCAATCTTCTCGGCTTTACCCTCAGATGACTCAGTAGCCGTGTTCGTCTTCTGAGGGTCAGCGGCGTTGACTGAGGATCCTTCACCAGCATCGTCGGTCTGCGCAGGAGGCGTGGGTTCAGCTTCCTGGCCAGGAAATTCGGTCTCGAGGGCGGTAAGATTGTCATCGGCGAGACGTGAGATCGTGTGCTTCGACAGGATGTCATTGATCGTGGCTTGAAGATCGTCAGGACTGTCGTGCTGTATGAGGTCTGCATCGCGGAAGGACTGAAGCAGGAATTCAAGCTCTTTCAGAGTGAATGCGGGTGGGAAGTCGACCTGAAGCAGTGCGATGAACTTGATCAACGCGTCGCGCACAACCGGGCCTTCAAAATAACTCTTGACATCTTCACAGATTTTCATGAAGTTGTCTCTGATGTCTTCGGAGTTGGAGTCTTCTGAGACTTTGCTGGAGGATGCCTCGACAGGTGGTGGAACATTTACAACAGTGCCAGATGCTGATGCAGAAGAAGTGCCAGCTTCACCAGATTCGACTTTCTCAGTAGTTGGAGAAGGGGTACGGTCGATGTCCTCACTTGACGTGGCTTGGGGTTTGACAGTCGGCCACTCTACTTCCGCTGGCAGCTGACCAGTGCCTGCGTTCCAATCTCCGTTGGCTGCTGTGGCAGCTCCAGACTCACCACCTTCGTAAACTTCTCCAGAGTCCCAACCTGTGCCGCTGGCTTTGTTGTCTGGCTGAGCTGACTTGTCAAACTCATCATCTGGGACTTCGAAGGCGAGGTCACGTGTGAATTCAGAAGGCTCAGGTGTGGATGGAGGTGGAACTGATGCATCTGAAGCCTCGGTAATAGGTTGCTCATCAGTAGCAGTAGCCGATGAGCCGTCAGCCACTCCCTCTTCGATCTCAGTTGCAGGCTGCTCCTTGGCAGGTTCGACATATGGTATGACGAACGGCTTCGGCTTGTTCTGAAGGTTCTGGCGGAAGGTGTTCGACTTCTCGCGTGTCACCGAAATGTCTTTCGTATTGAGAGGCTCAACAGAAAGTGCGGTACGGTAACTGGGGTGTTTACCGAATGTGTCGAGTGTGACAAACTGATTCTTGTCTTCATTCCCATCATTCTTCTTGTTGTGCTTCTCTGCAAGCTGTCGTGTTGATGCAGCTAATGAACCTTGAACGGCATTGATACGGTCTGGATTGCCGAAAGTCTTCAGATCAGGCGCCATGATGACTTGCTTGCACTGTGTTGACGATGATGCAATGCTGAACAAGAAGTGTGATGAAGGTGATGAAGTTGATGAAGCGGAAGTGATTTCTGAAATTGTTGTGGGTGAAAACTTCGACGCCGAGCAGATTAGATAACCGAAACTGCTGGAACAAGTGGCGGGGTCGATCACATGAAAGTGAGCTGATGGAAAGTATCTGATGCTCCCAACCGCTGTGATCAAGTCGGTGAGGACTCGGCGACTGAGTGATAGTCTTGTGGCGTGCCTGAGCGGATGATGGTCGTACTACTTGATGAGCAACACTGAGAGGCGTTAGCAGCTTCATCGACAGAAGACTTTTGGGATCGGCTTACCTGATAACGTAGCTGGTGAAGCAATGATTGTCGGTTGCCGAGAGGGTTTCAAGACAAGGAGGAGAAGGGGGGGGGATTGAAAAACGGTGACATGCACAAGGAAGAGAAAGAGGAAGAGGAAGAAGAGGAGGTTAATGGTGCGAAGGAATGGTAGTGGTGTTTCCGGGACCTCCCGCACAAGTGAAAGTGGGGCAGCCTTGGACGTGAATGTGAATGTGAATGTGAATGTGNNTGAATGTGAATGTGAATGTGAGTATTGAGCGCGTCACGAGCAAAATACGCCATACGTTGCTCACCAATGTTCACATTTCACGGAGGGTTTGCTTGATAGAACGCGGTATCTCCATCAGGCAGGCAAAGTAGTAGCATTGCGAGCAGATACGCAAAGACTGGTGATTTACTCGTAGTAGACAGATACGAGACTCCTCAACGTACAAGGAAGTATGTGCTGTTCTAGGGCCAAACTCAGGGCGATATCTCTGTCGAGGACCTAATACATGCTTCGTTGCTATCGAGAAGCCGTTGCACCGTGAGCATTACCAGATGTATCACACAGGACGAGACATGTCACCTCTGATATCAGTTGACTGCTTTGCATTTAGGAAGCAGCGGTATAGAGTGATGAGCCATAACGCATTCAAATGGAATGTAGCGTTTGACTTGTCCGTAGAAACGACAAATGCGGCGGACATGCCGTTTGCCGTGACGTTCTGAACAATGGTGCAGGAAGATGAAATTTCAATGCGAATGCTAGGTAGGATCACGAGGAGCAACGACTCGTGCGGCGACATGCCAAAACAGTGTATGTCATATAGGAATTGGAATAAGGCGAGTATGGGATGGAGTGTAGTGGATATACACTTCGCGGAAGCTTCCCTCGCCTCAAAGCTTCCGATCGCCTTTGGCCCGGCTCTCGGGTGATAGCGAGAGGCGTCGCGCTGCGCTGCGCTACGCCGTGTACGGTACGGCAAATGAACGCTTGGCAATGAAGCGCATACAAACATCTTTTGCTTCACAACCTTTCACCCTCTTCCTCGCTCGGTGTGCATGTCACCGTTTTTCA